>CABEGB010001193.1:0-105018 GCA_901521435.1 Crematogaster levior
ATTCACCCTCCCCACCCCTCATCCCCCTTTTTCACCATGCCCCCCTTCCCTCCCCTCCCCCACTCCATTTTTTCATTTTTTTCACTTTTCTTACACTTTTTCATCATCTTTCACCCCCTCTCACTCTCTCACACCCTCTCTGGTGTGTTTACCATTTATTAAAAATTTTCAAAAACCACCCTTTGGGGGTAAAATTTAATATCTGGGAAACGGTGCATTGTAAAAATATGAGACATGTGCCGTTAATTAAGGTTTCTTATGGGGTTAATTTACCATTTATTAGAAATTTTCAAAAACCACTTCTGTATATTCCGTGTAAAATATATGAATATAAATACCTCTGTGGTGTATTTTGTTTGTAATAATATGTATAATAATAAAATTTATGCTAACTGAATTTATCGCTTAATCTTTCGTTCTAATGTAAGTATCCATTCTTAAAAAGTCTATGTTATATCGATTTTCGCAAGTATTGTTGTCACTTTTCCGCGATGCTGATTGGTTATCTCGATGCTCTGTGCTGTGCGCGTTACTTCAAATCGATAAAAGCTTGTCATGGTTAAGCGTGACACATGTGACAGATTATGATTGTATTTCTCTTTGGATCTTTGCGCGTGTTATATGTGTACAATATATTAAGCTAGCGGCACACGATGCTATTTTATCTGCTGGATTGCTCGCGTGCGTCTGTGCTGGCAATATTTTTTTCTGTTAAACTGAAAATTATGTAATCTGTTGATCACGCTGTTGACTGATCTGCTGAATTTCTGTAAAAATCCAGCATTAAATTTCATGCCCAAGGGGTGGTTTTTGAAAATTTCTAATAAATGGTAAATTGACCCTATAAGAAACCTTAATTAACGGCACATGTCTCATATTTTTATAATGCACCGTTTTTGAGATATCAAATTTCACCCTCAAGGGGTGGTTTTTGAAAATTTTTATTGAACAGTAAATTAACTCCATAAGAAACTTTACTAACAACACAGGTCTTGTATTTTTGCCGTGTACCGTTTTTGAGATATTAAATTTCACCACTGAAGGGTGGTTTTTGAAAATTTTTAATAAGTGTTGGAAAATTTTTATTAAACAGTAAATTAACTTCAATAAGAAACCTTAATTAACGACACAGGTACAGATATTTAGTAACAAAAATTTATTCTATTATTGAAATTATGTAAATGATTAATCTGCACATTGTAATTGAAACAAATGCACTTTGCAGACAGAGTTTGATTGTGTTACTTTTCTTGATTTGAAAAGTGCTGTAATTAAATCATTTAATTGTAGCACATATTTTTTTCGTTCCAGTTTGATGTAAAAAATTGCATATATTTATTTCAGGAAATAAAATATATCATTGAATTAAAAAAATATTTGATTCTATTGCATTATTGCATAAAATAAATACGTTGTTCTTTGATTGTACATGAGAAAAATATAAGTCAAAGCTGAAATTTCTCATTGAGCTCATACGATCACAATTGCATCACAGTAAATCGAAATCATGATACGAAGAAAGAAAGTATATCGACAATTATGAACTGTCATATGTACCGCTGACAGCAGACAATATTAAATTTACTTGCTAGAAAATCATGTGAAAGAATTCTTTTCAAGTTTTAGAAAAGATTTCTGTTATTACATCATTTTGCAATAATCATGTGTTCGGCAAACACATGATTATTGCAAATGCACCTTTTTTTGTATTCTATACTCCAATTTTATTTCAAAATGAAAGAGAAGATATTATCGCGTGTTCACTCGTTTAATCTTAATTCAAAATGTATGTGCTGAGTACGCGTAGGAAAATATAAAAATATTAAAGAAATAAGTGATAAGTGATAAGAATATTGTGTATGCCATATATGAGTGTCACAAATATGCGAAAATTTTACACACAGTTATGATTGCTGCGTGCAGATTTATCAGTTGTTAATTGTAAATTCGTACAATATCAATGGCAATTTTTTGTTTATCACAATCTAATCGTCATATTTTGCAATAATCATACACATGCATTTTTTTATATTGTACCGGTTTATATTGTTCAGTTGTGTTATGGATGATGCGTGGATATTCGACGAATTTTTGACAGCTCTCAATGTGCGAATATAAACGCATGCAAAATCTCGTATAAAAGAAGTAGTAGCCAAACACGACATAAATAACTTTCGATAAGCTGGACAGGCTTCCGTTACTAGCTCTTCTGTGTTCTACATGAGCTTCAGTATATGTAATACATCGCTACAATCAAGAAGTTCTGTGTTTTCATTTATTAACATTATTTAAGAGATCAGTATTTCTTATTGAAAATTAATAGAATTCAATTAATTATACATATAAATTATTCTATTTAAATATGCAAAAAGATTCTATTCTATTTAAAGCACATTTTTTACTATTTATTACATCTACTATTTTTTAAACTATTTATCACTTTGATAGATATTACGCAACATGTGATCAAGAGTTTAATTATATTTTTATAGTAAGCATATGCAGTTATTAGATAATAAGAACAATCTTAAAGATATATGATATATCAGGAGACGCGGTAGCGTCTCCGGCCATGTTCAAAATTTTGGACGCTACTAGTCTCTTATCCAGAAAGATTAGAATCGATTTTTTGGGATACAGAACTATTAAAATATAAAAAATTTTGAAATGCATGTAGCATATTCTGAAAGGTGGCATCGCCACGAGTAAGTTAAGCCAAAAAAAAAAAAAAATCGGTCAAGCCGTTCTGGATATACAAACGGTCAAAAAGTGATGTTTTTCATGAAAAATTGTTCTCTGTCCGCAGTCATGTATGTACTTCTCTTCTCTCTTACCTTTCACTCACACCTCCCCCAACTTCCACTCACCCTCCCCTCCCCTCATTTCCCTTTCTCACCACGCCCCCCCTTCCTCCCCTCCCCTCCCCCACTCTATTTTTTCATTTTTTTCGCTTTTCTTACACTTTTTCATTATCTTTCACCCCCTCTCACTCTCTCACACCCTTTCTGGTGTATTTACCATTTATTAAAAATTTTTAAAAACCACCCCTTGAGGGTGAAATTTAATATCTCAAAAACAGTACATTGAAAAAATACGGTACCTGTGTCGTTAATTAACATTTCTTATGGGGTTAATTTACTGCTGAATAAAAATTTTCAAAAACCACCCCTTGGGGGTAAAATTTAATATCTCGGAAACGGTGCATTGTAAAAATATGAGACATGTGCCGTTAATTAAGGTTTCTTATGGGGTCAATTTACCATTTATTAAAAATTTTCAATAACCACCCCTTGGGTGTGAAATTTAAGATTTCGGAAATGGTGCATCGCAAAAATATGAGACATGTGCCGTTAATTTAGGTTTCTTATGGGGTCAATTTATCATTTATTAAAAATTTTCAATTACGCTAATGTAATAATAAAATTTACCGCTTAATCTCTCGTTTTAATGTAAATAATTAATAAAATATTCCATTTACTTACTATTTGTATAATAATTTATATAATAATAATAATAATAATAATTTATATAATAATAAAATTTATGTTTATTGAATTTATCGCTTAATTTTTTGTTCTAATGTAGATATTTAATAAAATATTCAATTTACTTCCTAAGTAAAATTTATAACATTGTCCTTTAACTTCAAAAAATTCTAAGTTTTTAATAAATCTAATAAATAAAATTGAAAGTGATAATAAATATTTTTTCAATTTTTGATCTCTCTATACTAAACGATAAGAAATTAATCTTAATCCATCTCATCCAAATAAAATTCTAAGTAAATTAGGTCTAATGATTATTAATATTATAGACATAATCTTCAATATATAATCTTAAATAAAATATTAATATAAATACTAAAATTATTAAAAATAAATAATATTTATAATAATAATTTAAGATAAATTAAATTTTTATATTAATCTTACAAATTAATATTTTATTTAAACTACTTAAATTTTTAATTTTATTTTAATAAGATAAACTTAAATTAATTAAAATTTTAATTAATGGTCAAGAATAAATTAATAAAATTATATATTCTTTTAAAGAAATTGTAAATATGTAATTTGAATTTAAATATATTTTTCCGTGTCAAATACATGAATATAAATACTTCTCTGGTGTATTTTGTTTGTATAATAATATGTATAATAATAAAATTTAAGCTAACTGAATTTATCGTTTAATCTTTCGTTCTAATGTAAGTATCCACTCTTAAAAAGTCCATGTTATATCGATTCTCGCAAGTATTGTTGTCGCTTTTCCGCGATGCTGATTGGTTATCTCGATACTCTGTGCTGTGTGCGTACTTAAAATCGATAAAAGTTTGTCATGGTTAAGCATGACACATGTGACAGATTATGATTGTATTTCTCTTTAGACCTTCGCGCGTGTTACATGTGTATAATATATTAAGCCAGCGGCACACGATGCTATTTTATCTGCTGGATTGCTTGCGTGCGTCTGTGCTGGCAATATTTCTTTCCGTTAAACTGGAAATTATGTAATTTGTTGATCACGCTGTTGACTGATCTGCTGAATTTCTGTGAAAATCCAGAATTAAATTTCACCCTCAAGGGGTGGTTTTGAAAATTTTTAATAAATGTTAAATTGACTCCATAAGAAATCTTAATTAACGGTACATGTCTCATATTTGTATAATGCACCGTTTTCGAGATATCAAATTTCACCCCCAAGGGGTGGTGTTTGAAAATTTTTATTGAACAGTAAATTAACCCCATAAGAAATGTTAATTAACGACACAGGTCCCGTACTTTTGCGATGTACCGTTTTTAAGATATTAAATTTTACCCCTAAGGGGTGGTTTTTGAAAATTTTTAATAAGTGGTGGAAAATTTTTATTGAACAGTAAATTAACTTCATAAGAAATCTTAATTAACGACACAGATACAGATATTTAGTAACCAAAAATTTATTCTATTATTGAAATCATGTAAATGATTAATCCGCACATTGTAATTGAAACAAATGCACTTTGCAGACAGAGTTTGATTGTGTTAGTTTTCTTGATTTAAAAAGTGCTATAATTAAATCATTTAATTATAGCAAATATTTTTTTCGTTCCAGTTTGATGTAAAAAATTGCATATATTTATTTAGGGAAATAAAATATATCATTGAATTTAAAAAAATATTTGACTCTACTGCATTATTTAAAACAAATACGTTGTTCTTTGATTGAATTTCTCATATAATAGTATTAAGAGCGTTGTTACAAAAAATTTGTTATCGCATTGAATATTGTGATTGAAAAACTGGCACTAAACTTACTTACTTGAACGAAAAAAATAATTAAATGATTTAATGATAGTATTCTTGTATCTTTTATCAGGAGACGCGGTAGCGTCTCCGGCCATGTTCAAAATTTTGGACGCTACTAGTCTCTTATCCAGAAAGTTTAGAATCGATTTTTTGGGGTACAGAACTATTAAAATATAAAAAATTTTGAAGTGCATGTAGCATATTCTGAAAGGTGGCATCGCCACGAGTAAGTTAAGCCAAAAAAAAAAAAAAATTGGTCAAGCCGTTCTGGATATACAAACAGTCAAAAAGTGATGTTTTTCATGAAAAATTGTTCTCTGTCCGCAGTCATGTATGTACTTCTCTTCTCTCTTACCTTTCACTCACACCTCCCCCAACTTCCACTCACCCTCCCCTCCCCTCATTTCCCTTTCTCACCACGCCCCCTTCCTCCCCTCCCCTCCCCCTCTCTATTTTTTCATTTTTTTCGCTTTTCTTACACTTTTTCATCATCTTTCACCCCCTCTCACTCTCTCACACCCTTTCTGGTGTATTTACCATTTATTAAAAATTTTCAAAAACCACCCCTTGATGGTGAAATTTAATATCTCAAAAACGGTACATCGCAAAAATACGGGGCCTGTGTTATTAATTAAGGTTTCTTCTGGGGTTAATTTACCATTCATAAAAAATTTTCAAAAACCACCTCTTGGGGGTGAAATTTAATGTCTCGGAAACAGTGTTTTGCGTTGCAAAAATATGAGACTTGTGCCGTTAATTAAGGTTTTTTATGGGGTCAATTCATCATTTATTAAAAATTTTCAAAAACCACCCCTTGAAGGTGAAATTTAATGTCTTGTAAACGGTGCATCGCAAAAATACGGAACCTGTGTCGTTAATTAAGGTTTTTTATGAGATAGATTTATAGTTATCTTTAAAGAAAAATACGTAATTGCATATTGCAAATAGCATAACTTTTTTTAAACTTTGCGTTTTTTTTGCACCAATTGATTCATATATCTGTACTCTAAAAAGTAGGTGATATCCCAAAAAATATCATAAATGAAAAGGTCAAGCCATGTTCAAAAATAGAAAACCCTCAAGAATTTGAATTTTTACAAATTTAAATAATTATTTAATAATATATTACCATGAAAAGTAACTGATATATTATACCAGGTGCCAATTCAAAGTGAACATACATAAAGTGTATATTATTTAAATAAATTAATAAAATAAATAATATAATAAATTTAATAACATATTACCACGAAAAATAACTGATATGTTATTCAAGGTGCAAATTCAAAATGAACATACATACATAAGGTGTATATAAGTAAAATTGATTAAAATTTGACTCTAAGTGAAAGTACATAAGTGATATGTTATTCTTAGTGCACAAAATATAAAAGTCGTTTATTGAAGTTTGATTTGAAATTTATACAAACCTGGACAATGAAAAATAGTTGCTTGTAATTCCAGAGTACTAATTTGTTAATTACTCGGAAAAAGAACATGGCGGCCTGCTCTCAAAAAACTTTCGATGGATGGAATAAATAATTAAAATGAAAAAGTTATGAAAATGGTTTAGATTAAAAATCTCCAACATTTCTGTAGTAAAATTTCGAATTTTCGTATCAATTTCCGATTTTGAATTTGTTATGCCATATTTTCAGCGAGTAATTTATCGATCAAAAAGTGTTGTATTGTTTGAAACGGGTAAATATTAAATAAACCCAAAATTCATAAGTAAAAAAGTTCTCATGTCAAGTACAAAGAAGCTACACGCTTAAAAAGATTAGTGATTATCTGACGTAACATACAACTATAAAAAATCAGATATTAATTATTCAAGATACAAGTGCGAAATAAATATCGTTAAAATATAGATACAAAATTTACCACAATTTGACTCTGAAAAGTAAGTGACATGCTTCTTAAAGTGCATATATAAAATTTAACAGTGTTTTGATAATAATTAATTTAAATATTCGCATTATCTCTCTTTCTCTCTCTCTGGGCAGGGTGACATATGTGATTGATATTTAACAGTACTACTAACTTATTGAATAGTCAGAGACAAGTTGTGTCGGATGAATCGGAATGTAAGTATTATTATTCTTAAGTGGATACTGAGAAACGCATCGAAGTTTTTTGAGAGCAGGCCGCCATGTTCTTTTTCCGAGTAATTAACAAATTAGTACTCTGGAATTACAAGCAACTATTTTTCATTGTCCAGGTTTGTATAAATTTCAAATCAAACTTCAATAAACGACTTTTATATTTTGTGCACTAAGAATAACATATCACTTATGTACTTTCACTTAGAGTCAAATTTTAATCAATTTTACTTATATACACCTTATGTATGTATGTTCATTTTGAATTTGCACCTTGAATAACATATCAGTTATTTTTCGTGGTAATATGTTATTAAATTTATTATATTATTTATTTTATTAATTTATTTAAATAATATACACTTTATGTATGTTCACTTTGAATTGGCACCTGGTATAATATATCAGTTACTTTTCATGGTAATATATTATTAAATAATTATTTAAATTTGTAAAAATTCAAATTCTTGAGGGTTTTCTATTTTTGAACATGGCTTGACCTTTTCATTTATGATATTTTTTGGGATATATATATATATATATATTTGGATTAAGAATTATGTGGAAATGATATAAACATTTTTATTAATGACAGTAAATTACACACACGCACATGCACACGCCACGCCACGTACACACACTATACAGGGTAATTCAGAACAACCCCTGCAGATTGAAATGTTGTATTCCTGAGTAAATTCTGAGATGATTCTTCCTTTACCAAAATTTTCTCCGAAACTTTGTTTTTGAATTATAAAGAGAAATAGTTAACGAATTACGGAAAGAGTACAGGAAGGTAGACAGGGGCGACGCAACTCACCGTCCGACGCAGGTGATTATGTGGGGCGCCTCAGCCTTAGTCCATCGCTTTACGTATCGATACACACGCACATGACACATTCTCGCTCTCTCTCACTCACTCACTCTCACTCCGACTTATTCTCACTCTTGCTCACTCATTACAATTTATTTTTGTAACTAAGCTTAAGAGATAATTTTGCAAAGAAATGTAAGTGTCAGAATTGAGTCAGGAATACGACATTTTTCTCAATCACTTACCTGTAGAGATGCGATGACTTCGTGTTATTGTAGTTCCTTGAGAGAGATGGATCGTATTTTTTGTGACTTCTACAACTTTTTGTAGATATTAAATCGCGTTCCCACTGATAATCCACAGCTGAGTAATCACACGCAAAACATTCTTTTTTTATAAATTTACGTTTCACACATTTTCACTCACGTTTCACTCACTCGATCACTAATCACTGTTGATCACCGAGTAATTATTTGACTGAAAAGAAATCACTCAAAGAAATACACACGATACACAACACGCGACACGTGTTTACTTCGCGACAACAAGCAGTCGACTGATTTTTGGTTATGGTTGTACTAGCGCTGCCAACCGTAAATGCAAGCGTGCGATTGATCAAATATCTTCAATATTCAGAATGCGGCAATTTACGGTTGGCAGCGCTAGTACAACCATAACCAAAAATCAGTCGACTGCTTGCTGTCGCGAAGTAAACACGTGTCGCGTGTTGTGTATCGTGTGTATTTCTTTGAGTGATTTCTTTTCAGTCAAATAATTACTCGGTGATCGACAGTGATTAGTGATCGAGTGAGTGAAACGTGAGTGAAAATGTGTGAAACGTAAATTTATAAAAGAAGAATATTTTGCGTGTGATTACTCAGCTGTGGATTATCAGTGGAAACGCGATTTAATATCTACAAAAAGTTGTAGAAGTCACAAGAAATACGATCCATCCATCTCTCTCAAGGAACTACAATAACACGAAGTCATCGCATCTCTACAGGTAAGTGATTGAGAAAAATGTCGTATTCCTGACTCAATTCTGACACTTACATTTCTTTGCAAAATTATCTCTTAAGCTTAGTTTCTTAATTACAAAAATAAATGGTAGTGAGTGAGCAAGAGTGAGAATAAGTCAGAGTGAGAGTGAGTGAGTGAGAGAGAGCGAGAATGTGTCATGTGCGTGTGTATCGATACGTAAAGCGATGGGCTAAGGCTGAGGCGCCCCACGTAATCACCTGCGTCGGACGGTGAGTTGCGTCGCCCCTGTCTACCTTCCGTACTCTTTCCGTAATTCGTTAACTATTTCTCTTTATAATTCAAAAACTAAGCTTCGGAGAAAATTTTGGTAAAGGAAGAATCATCTCAGAATTTACTCAGGAATACGACATTTCAATCTGCAGGGGTTGTTCTGAATCACCCTGTATATGCATACAGGGTGTCCCGCACAAGATGAATCACCACTCGTATACAGATAGAGTAAGTTCAACTGAGTAGAAAAATTCTGTATCATTTTGCGATTTTCGAAATAATTAATGAGATATTAAATAAAGAAGATCGACCAATACGCGCGAATCTAAGCGCGCGGCGAGAAGGGACAACCCACGGTTATTGTCTAGCATCTTAGCGTAACAGTGGTTGTGGCTATCCCTTCTCCCCGCGCGCTAAGATGCAGACATATAAAAAAGACAGATAGCAGAAATGTTGTTTATTAAGAAATGTAATTCGGCTATTGACTTACAAAAAAACACCAAAAACTTAACTGCGATTTACGACGGCCTCATAAACATTATTTGATTTTAATACTTTTATTTACATTTTTATTCATACCTTTATCTATTCTTTTATCATTTGATTTATGCGTGTTCTATCTGTTTATTTCATTTAACTTATTTTACTCATTTAACTTATTATTTACATTGGCTTGTATCTATTTGTTTATCGTTTAACGTACTTAGACATTTCAACTATTTATTTATTTATTTGTTTACTCTAAATTTATCCGGGACTTAGAAAACGGTTGAAAGTGTTACCGCTCAGTCTCTCTCATACCTTCACAAATCTTTGATACGTTTCTTTATATTTTCACTGATGTCTTTTACATTTATTATTTTACATTTTATATTTGTTACATTTTACATTTATTATTTGTGACATTTATTATTTGATGTACAGCTTTCGTAAGTTGTTCATTAATATATTGCAAATTGTAGCGCTGTTTTTTCGTAAATAATTGTAACATCTTTTTTTTAGTATGTAACATTGTTGTGTGGAAGAATATACTTCACTTGAAAAGGACCAAAACCCGTGGTCGAAACGTCATGAATACGAATAAAGATATAGCCAGTTTGCCGTCAATTAATTTTTTTTTTTGGATAATTAATAAAATATCACATTGTCCCATAACAACACTATATTAAGCATGAGCTTCTCGGTGCCATGTTGATGACGTATGCATATAGGCTCCGCCCGCATGTCAGATCCCAATACAGGGTGTTTTATTTTAATCGTCCCAGACAAATATCTTGAAAAATATAAAAATTACAGAAAAACGTTTCAGACAAAAGTTGTTTGGTTCTAGAACAAAAAAGGGGAATATAAGATGGTGTCATCGGTTTGACCTTGAGTGAATGTACCAAAGTCACATGAAGGTTACTTTCCATTTCTTAAATAGAATCCCCTATTTTTCAATACATATTCTCGTAGCTTATCTCGAGAGCTTTCCAAAACACTAATAAAGTATTTTTTCATAAAGTACTTTTTGAGTTACGAGGCTTGAAAGATACAGTATTTTGACAAAATAAAAAATATCTTGAGAAACATTTCGTTTTCGGTAATCTTATCTTGATACTTTTTGTTTACAGAATAACGAGATCGATCAATTGGTGTAAAGAAAACACATGGTTGATTAAAAAAAAAAAAAAATCTGTTGCAAAGTACTTGGTGTTTGGTATAACATATTATATATACCATACAGGGTGTCCAATTTTAAATTATTTGAATATCTCGTCAGGGGAGCCACCAATCCGAAAATAACCTTACAAAAGTTGTTGGGTTCGGAGGGGGACATCGGATGGTGATTTTCAATTTTACCTTGATCTTGACCTTCAAAGTCATTTGAAGGTCAAATCGAATTTTTTAAACAGAAACTCCTATTTTTGACCCCGGATTCGGAAAGAGCGAAAAATTTTACGTTTAGATGGGTACTTGAGGATCTTCTTTGGAATGACCTTCAGAGGTTATTTCAAGGACAAAATATTTGAAATTACGCACCAGAATATCTTGTCGAGGAGCCACCAATCCAAATAACCCTTACAAAAGTTGTTAGATTTGGAGGGGGACATTGGATGGTGACCTTCATTTGAAGGTCAAATCGAATTTTTTAAACAGAAACTTAAAAGTTACGTTAAGAGTCGAAATGACCTTTAAAGATCATTTCAAGGTCGAACCACTTACAAGTCTAGTATGACCTGAAAACCAAAATTGATCGTGGTTTGTTTTTTAAGATATTTGAATTAGTAGTCATTCGTATAAAATAAAATTGTTTACACCAGAGCCTGCGTTCAGTCATCGACATAATACATACATCGATGTCCAGGGCTCACGGCGAAGACGTAGCAAGATGGATTTTAGGGCCCTATTTTGGTCCAGCCGATGAAGGCAAGACCGCGACGAATCCGACCAATAATGGTAAGATTCATTGTCCGGCCAATTAAGGCAAGACCGTAAAGAAGACAGCCGATTAAGGCAAGATTTTTAGGTTTTTTTAGATTTTATTAGGGTTTATCTTATTAAATTTTCAAATATTCCACCATTATTATCAATACAAAGCTGGACTCTCCGTTCGAAGCTAGTGACTGTTGCCCAAAGGATGTTCCTGGGTATACTATTCCTGCAGATGTTTGCTGCATCATATTTTCTCTAGTTGTGGGTGGATCTAAATATGCCATATTTTTAATATAACCCCATAGAAAAAAGTCAGGACTTGTCAGATCTGGAGATCTAGGGCATCATTTTTCCTAAACGTTGTTAGCACAAAAAAAATTAATGTAATTGTGAAGAACGTGCCGGAGCCTGTTCTCATTACAAAACTGTGGTTACACAACTTCTTTGTGTTGTGCGGTTGCGTTAAAATTGTTTTCTTTGTCGATGTTTGGTACTATCAGCGTGTATTTCATGATAAATTGTTGTAATGGGATATCTCAAATTGTAAAACTTCAAGTGCTACTATGTTAATACGGGCAGCGTTTTTTTTCTTGTTGAATAAAACGTTCATTTTTTTCTACTAAATATGCCAGTCTACACACGAAATGAGATTGTTGACATTCTCATGATCCTTGGCGAGTGTCGTGGTAATTACCGAGCGGCAGCACGATTGTATCGTGAGCGCTTCCCGGGCAGTGATCATCACCCAAACAGAGCGATTGCATTCATCGAAAAGCGCGAGAGACAGCAACCTGTTGTAAAGCGACGTATTATGGTAATTGAACAAGACGATCCACGATTTCTTGCCGTGTTGGCTATGGTTGCTATTAACCCACATATTTCGCTTCAAGAAATTGAGGCTGAATTAGGAATCCTAAGATCAACGGCTCATAGAATTCTACAGCTCCATAGATTCCACCTTTACCATATTACTTTAACCCAAGAATTGACTGCTCGTGACTTCCAGCGAAGATTAGAATTGTGTAATTGGGCTCAAGCAATGTTACGTCGTGACCCAGATTTCTTTAGGTACGTTATGTTCTCCGATGAAGCTACATTTCACAACACAGGACAGCTGAACCGACATAATTGTCATTGTAACGAAAGATCATTTTCTTTGCCAGTAGAAATTAAAACTCAAATGAAAGGAGACTAGTCGACATCAAACTGGCATATGATTGGTGAGCTGCGAGCCGACTTGGTTTTGTCAGACTTTAAACCGCAGTGAATCACCAACTTTTCTGAAATCTAGATTCGATTTCAATTTAAGGAGATTAATAAATATCATCTCAACTTGTGAGATGAAGAAATTATTGCGAAAAATATTACCTCAGCCAGGATTCGAACCTGGAACTCCCCCATTCCGTGCGGGTGTCATACCAATTCGACCACCGAGGTATGTGATAATATTTATCGCAATAATAAGTACACTAAGAAAGACGCTTTCTCAGTTGTCATTATTGGTCTGCAGAAAATCCACACTGGTCTAGTATGATCGACCATCAAAATCGCTGGAGTCTTATTGTATGGTGTAGAATTGTGAATGGGGATTTTTGATTGGGCCATATTTTTTTTATGGAAATGTTAACTCAGCCAAATATTTGCATTTATTGACGAATGAACTGCCAATTTTGTTAGAAGAAGGGATCTGCAAACAAGGCAACGAATGTGGTTGCAACAGGATGGTGCAGGGGCTCACAGAAGCAATATTGTTAGAGATTTTCTGAACCGTGAATTCCCACAAAGATGGATAGGAATTGGTAGTCAGATTATCGAATGGTGCCCTAGATCTCCAGATCTGACAAGTGACTTTTTTCTATGGGATTATATTAAAAATATAATATGGCATATTTAGATCCACCCACAAGCAAGGAAAATATGATGCAGCGAATCACAAACATCTGCAGGAATAGTATACCCAGGAACATCCTTTGGGCAACAGTCACTAGCTTCAAACGGAGAGTCCAGCTTTGTATTGATAATAATGGTGGAATATTTGAAAATTTAATAAAATAAACCGTAATAAAACATAAAAAAACCTAAAAATCTTGCCTTAATCAGCCGTCTTCTTTACAGTCTTGCCCTAATTGGCCGGACAATAATTTTTGCCTTAATCGGCTGGTTTCTCTATGGTCTTGCCTTAATTGGCCGGACAATGAATCTTGCCATCATTGGTCGGGTTCGTCGCGGTCTTGCCTTCATCGGCTGGACTAAAATAGGGCCCTAAAATCCATCCTGCTACGTCTTCACCGTGAGCCCTGGACATCGATGTATGTATTATGTCGATGACTGAACGCAGGCTCTGGTGTAAACAATTTTATTTTATACGAATGACTACTAATTCAAATATCTTAAAAAACAAATCACGATCAATTTTGGTTCTCACGTCATGCTAGACTTGTAAGCGGTTCGACCTTGAAATGATCTTTAAAGATCATTTCGACTCTTAACATAACTTTAAAGTTTTTATTTAAAAAATTCGATTTGACCTTTAAATGACCTTGAAGGTGAAGGTCAAGGTGAAATTGAAGGTCACCATCCGATGTCCCCCTCCAAACCCAACAACTTTTGTAAGGGTTATTTGGATTGGTGGCTCCTCGACAAGATATTCAGATGCGTAATTTCAAATATTTTTTTCTTGAAATAACCTCTGAAGGTCATTCCAAAGAAGAGCCTCAAGTACCCATCTAAACGTAAAATTTTGCACTCTTTCCGAATCCGGGGTCAAAAATAGGGATTTCTATTTAAAAAATTCGATTTGATCTTCAAATAACCTTGAAGATCAAGGTCAAGGTAAAATTGAAAATCATCATCCGATGTCCCCCTCCAAACCTAACTTTTGTAAAGGTTATTTTCGGATTGGTGGCTCCCCTGACGAGATATTCAGGTACGTAATTTAAAATGAGACACCCTGTATGGTATATATAATATGTTATACCAAACACCAAGTACTTTGCAACAGATATTATATACATTATATTTATGTATATATATATATATATATCTTCTCAACAATTTTCGTATCAAGGTTTGTTTTTGCGCGTCTATTTAGCGCCTTTTTTATCGTTTTTTAAAAAGGTTATTTTGTAATTGATATTACACATTTTGTTCAATTTACCTTGCAAAGTTAGCTTTTATAATTTATGAACCAATTAAATTGTACAAGTCTTCGTCCTTCCTCTTTCTTTTTATGGCACTACACACTGAGAAATGATTTGTCAATTGACATTGAAATGATATCGATCCATTTCGATTTGATGGTTTCAATGTCGATCGACGAATCATTTCTCAGGAACTGGATCTGCTAAAACCCGGCTACACCTATCATTTCACATGTGATATAATTCAAACGACAGCGGTACTACATAACCCATGTCATAGTAGATATATCAATCTAATAAATCTGACAAGGGAAGTGTCACAACTTTCCGGAACCGATTTGATTCTCCTTCAAATATGTTGTTATATATACAAATCTAAGAGACACGTATTTTTTTATATGGGCAGATTTTGATTTTTAAGGGGTAAAACACCTCTTTGAAAAAAAAACAGTTTTTATTTTTCAAGGCGAATATCTTTGAAACTATTAGAGATAGAAAAAAAATTCAAACGGTGTATTAAGTGGCTTGATGAGTACAATAAAATAATGCAAATTTTTTTTTTTTTTTTTAAAAAATTTATTTTTTTAATTTTTTTTTTCAAAATTTTAAATTTTTGTTTTCACTAAATTAAAGATTATTTTTTAACGAATTCATCCATGTATATTAAAGATATGTTGCGTAATATCATTTTCGAGAAATCATTACAAATCCCTCCGTATATACGTTATTCGTGCTTGTATCGTACCTACTATGTGCGTAAGTGTAATAATTATTGTCGAAATAAGATATTTAAAAAAATGTTGAAAAAAGAGTGATGGAAATATTTTAAAAATAAAAAAAATTTCTTTTGTACTGTTTTATAAAGTACTCCTAAAATCATTCAACTTTTATTACATGATATTTTTCTAGCATTACAGATTATAAAAAACATTAAGAATTAGGATAGTTTTTATTATACCTTCTTAAAGTTATTAAAACTTTTGTATTCATCTCTGTGTATCTACATTATTTCCTTATAATATCTTAAGATTATTTTCTCTTACAACTATTTTCGTTCCAACGCTCTAACATCTTGTTTATTTATAGTTTTGCGCAATAATATCTACACGTAATTAATAATGAAATAATTATTGAATGTTTACATAATAAATTTATACTTTTTATTATTTACTCATTATATACATTACAATAATGATATTCGACGAAAAAATATTTTAAACATAATGACTGTTTGACCAAAAACATCTTACTATAGTTAAATTATTGCAATCTTCGATACCACATGTTGTTGAAGTGTTGTCAAAACTGAATTGCACTGGATTTTCAAATTCTTCTGGTCTTTCGTTTGTATATCCACTTTTAAACCACGAATATTTAAATAAGTTGTGATATCGTGGGGATGACAATTGGTTATACAGGGTGTCCCATCGCACTTGTGCAAACGCTCGTGAGCAGGTATGGCACAGTAAACTGAACAGAAAAGTCCTGTACCATTTTGCTAAATTCGCAATAATAAGCGAAATATTTAATATTAAAATTAGGCGAATAAGAGCGCGCCGAAGTACAAGGCAGTGTTGGTAGGTCGAGGGACAAATCCCGCCCGGCGAGACTCTCGTGCGCATGCGCGACTATGTCATTGACCACGTGACTGACTTCAACAGACTCGTAACTTTAAGCTGTTATGGAGAGCATTCGGGGGGCATATATTAATTTTGATTACAATATACATGAATTGTATGTGTGTGTGTGTGTATACATACATACATACACATACATATATATACTGAGAAAAAATATTTTTAATATGAAAAAATGATTTATTGAGATATTTGCAAAGGAACTAATTATTTAAATTAAATAAAAATATATTTGAATCAGAATGAAATCATAAAATATATAATATATTTTATTGATTCAAATATATTCTTGTTTAATTTAAATAATTAGTTTCTTTGCAAGTATTGAAATTAATTATTTTTTTAGATTTAGAATATTTTTTAGTGTATACACATATATATATATATATATATATACAGGGTGTCAGATAATTCGAAGTCCACCCGTAAACTGCAGGTAGAGTAGATTAAACTGAGCAGAAAAGTCCTGTATCATTTTTTGATATTCTTAATATTTACCGAGATATTAACAAACAAAGATTGGCGAATCCGCGCGCGGCGAGAAGGACGTCCCACCGCTACGTGCTCACTAAGCGCGCAGTGAGACGGTGGGAGGAGTTTACGAGCGTAATACTGAAACACCGCGGCGACCGCACCGAATTATTTGGTGTAATCCCACCGCTCTATCTCCCACCGCTTCACTGCGCGCCTAGTGAGCACGTAGCGGTGGGACGTCCTTCTCGCCGCGCGCGCTTTGCTCGCGCGGATTCGCCAATCTTTTTTTGTTAATATCTCGGTAAATATTAAGAATATCAAAAAATGATACAGGACTTTTCTGCTCAGTTTAACCTACTCTACCTGCAGTTTACGGGTGGACTTCGAATTATCTGACACCCTGTATATATAAGGATTACACATTTTTAAATTGCAGTAGAATGGAAAAAGAAGTGCGCCCAGCTACGTAATTATATGTATATATATAATGAATACATTGATTTTGCAATAGCATATTATTTAATTTAGTTGCGTTAACAATAAGTCTTTTCAATTAAAAGTTTTTCATTTTTTTATTGTAAGTTTTTAATTCATTTTTTAATACTTTATTATTTTCTTATTATTTTTGCAAGAAATTATAACAACTATTTTCATTGAACTAAACTTATTAACGTTAATATAAAAACTATTTTAATCAAAAACTTTTTACATAAATTTAGTTTAATGAAAATAGTTGTTATAATTTCTTGCAAAAATAATAAGAAAATAATAAAGTATTAAAAAATGATATTAAAAACTTGCAATAAAAAAATGAAAAACTTTTATTTGAAAAGACTTATTGTTAACGCAACTAAATTAAATAATATGCTATTGTAAAATCAATGTATTCATTAATTGAAATTTAGCAGCGCTAAGTCTTTTCAATTAAAACTTTTTAATTTTTTTATTGCAAGTTTTTAATATCATTTTTTGAATACTTTATTGTTATTTCCTTATTTTTGTAAGAAATTAAAGCAACTACTTTGATTAAACTAAACTATGTACAACTTTTTTGATTAACATATTTTTATAACTTTTTATTTTCACTTAGCACTTTTTTATACCATTATTTTTATAAGTACATGTTTACGCTGACTTGGCGCCTTTTTTACTTTTTTTTTTAAAAGGTACTAACGTTAATAGAAATTCTTAGCAATTCCGAATCAATGAGTGTCGATTATCGTCAGGGTGCCGTCATATAAGGCGTATTTTGCGTAATGCGTAAATAATACAACTAATTAGAGATCAGAATTTCTGTTGTAACATTAACTTTTTGTTCTAAACTGATTTGTGATTGGTTCTCACAAATTACGGGTCTTGAAAAATACGCGCCATGTGAGGACACCTTTAAACAATGCGTCGCATGTTTTCGCGTGTATTTTGTTTTGTTGAAAACGCGGGAGATCATTATTCTGCGTCTATTACGCGAAGAATAAGTTGTGTAAAGATCAGTGTGAGATCAGTGTGAAAATTCAGTGCAAAGAAGAGAGAAATTCATATAAGAAGATGGATCATCCACAACCATCAACCAGTGGCGCGAGTATGAAGAGGGGAAAGCAGAAGCATATAAATAAGGTATTTAAAACATCATGGTTAAATATTAAAGAGTTTAAAGGTTGGTTAGTTCCACATCAGGACAATTCAAAAGCTTTTTGTGCAGCATGCAAGAAAGTTCTTGCATGTGGTAAATCGGAATTGTTAAAGCATGCAGCTCGGCAACGGCATATTTTAAATATAAATAAATTTTATAATGAAAACCCATCGACTTCGCTGCTCACTGTCGATCATGATAATAATATGGACCATATTAATAAAGTAAAAATAGCTGAAATCACGTTAACAACTTTTTTCGCGGAACATAATATTGCATTACATTTAGTAGATCATATGGTCCCATTGATAAAAAAAGTTTGCTCTGATCCACAGGTAGTACAAGATCTTGTATTGGGTCGAAGAAAATGTACTAAAATTGTAAAAAATATTGTTGGAAAACGCGTAACAGAAATAACAACTGAAAATTTAAAATCTCAAAAATTTTCGATTTTATTAGACGAAAGTACAACGATCGCGAATGATAAAATACTTTGTATATTAGTAAAATACGTATTACCCGAAAATAAAAAATGTATTACGGAATTATTAGAATTATTAGAATTAGATGCTAAAGATTGTTCCGCAGAAAAGCTTTATGCCGCGTTTAAACATTGTCTTAAAAGTAAAGAAATACCTTTATCTAATATCGTGGGAATGGCTTCTGACAACGCGTCGGTTATGGTTGGAAGTCGAGATTCTTTCGTTACAAGATTAAAAAAAGAGGTACCGAATGTTATAATTTTAAAATGTATATGTCACTCTTCAGCACTTGTTGCAAGCAAAGCGTGTTCAAAATTGCCAAATTCGTGTGAAAATTTATTACATTCCGTTGCTACGTACTTTTCTTGCAGTCCAAAAAGATCAGCTATCCTGTGTGAGTTTCAAGAATTTTTAAATGTAGAGTCACGTAAAATATTAAAATTGTCTAATACCAGATGGCTTATTTTGCAGAATTGTGTAGCTAGACTTCTCGAAAATTGGGAAGTGTTAAAACAGTATTTCTTTTTAGAAGTTATAGAAAATAAAACCATAGCATCTGAATTTATTTTTAATACATTAAATGATAATGAAATTAAATCATACTTATTATTTTTGAAATACTCTTTAAATTTTTTTAATAACTTTAATGCACTTTTTCAGTCAAGAAAAACTTTAATTCATAAATTATCCGAGACTAGTGAGCAGCTGATAAAGCAGATGGGACAAAATTTCTTATTACCATGTGTATTAAATAACATTTCATTAGACATTCTTCAACCACAAAATTTTTTACCTTTTAATGAAATATATCTTGGTCCTGATTGCGAATTATTTTTAAAAGATCAATCTGAAAGTTTTGTAAAACAAATAAAAGTTAAATGTCTAGATTTTTATGTTACGGCAGTAGAAGAAATGATAAAACGGTTACCTTTTAATGATTTAATTATCCAAAATTTAAAATTTTTAGATCCAAAAATAGCTTTATATTATGAAGGTAGAAGTATAATTAAAGATCTTAGTGATGTTGCTACATATTTTAATATTTGTGATAATACGGCTTTATCTTTTGAGTGGCGAATATTGCCAACAATGTTTAATGAAAAAGAAAAAAATATTATGTCTGTTTTAGAAATAGATGACATGTGGAATAAAATTTTCGAAACTAAAAATTGTGATAACGAACCTCTTTTTCCAAATTTAGAAAAATTAGTTTACGCAATATTGTCACTTCCACATTCGAATGCTGAGGCCGAGCGAATCTTTTCTATTGTCACTGATGTGAAAAATAAAAAAAGGAATCGAATGAGTACCGAAACTTTAAGCGCGATTTGCAAAATAAGGTCTAATTTTCAAGCAAAAAATGTAAAATGCTATAATTTTCAAGTGGATTCGAGACATTTGGAGTTGCATAACAATCAAAATTTATATTGTTCTACTAGTAATAAAATGGAAGATAAATAAATTTTAGAATTTTTACTTTATAATTCTCTTTTCAAGTTAAAATTTACTATTTAATATTTCATATTTATACATCAAATCTTTTTTAGATTTTATTTTTAATTTTAATTGTATATCTAATTTTCTTCAATTTCTTTTATTATTATCTTTAAATATCGATCCTTTTTTTATTATGATACTAACCTTCTATATAGACATTTAATATATATTTAAAATAAATTCTTTTACAGCATTTTTAATATTGTTGTACTAATACACTTTAATAATTTATTTTAATAATATTTATTTTAATTATAATTACTTTAGTAATAATTTACTTTATGAAGAAGAGTAAAATTTATTTATTTATAATTATTTTGTTTTGTGTTAATTATATATATATATTTTATTTAAAAGTTATTTAAATATATTCTCTTTATTATGGTTTAAAAATACATTTCTTTAGTGCACAAATATAAATAAATATTTTATTTTTTGTTTTAGGTATATCCAATGTGCAATTGATGTCTTGTCTATTAATCTGTTATTTTATTTTTTCAGCTTATATATTATATTGTTTATTATATATATATATATTTGCGTTAGCAATTTTAAACATTATAATTGCAATTAATTTAATTATCAATT
Source organism: Crematogaster levior (assembly GCA_901521435.1). NCBI lineage: Eukaryota > Metazoa > Arthropoda > Insecta > Hymenoptera > Formicidae > Crematogaster > Crematogaster levior. The sequence continues at coordinate 21,319 of CABEGB010001193.1, forward strand.
ATTTAAAATTATTAATTTAATTTTTTTATATTAGTACTTATTGCTGCTAAAGCTATTATTATAAAAAAATGATTTATTTCTTATTTAACATTTCTTACTAATGTATATTGTTTTCATTTATTATAGATTTATAATGTATACCGTTTATATTTATTACAGATTTATAATAGAGTTAAGTATTATGTATTTGTATAATTTTATAGAATATTTTTATAGAATATTGGTAAGGTTTTCTGCAGTTTCCCTTACCCTAGCAACAAATGTTGGTATTCATATAAAGTAAGTCGTCTGCAGGCGCAATAATAAATTTTAAATTTTGTTACAATGTATAAATTGTTTTTATTTATCTTATTAGAGACCTTTTCCCCATCATATTAAATCTTCCTACTCCTTTCCTATATAGGGTTCAATAATCTCCTTTATTGCAGCAGAATATGTACGTGACTGAGGTGTAACAGCGTCTGCTAGCGTTGCCATGACTGCGCATGCGCAAGATTTGTCCCTCGACCTACCAACACTGGTACAAGGAGGCAAGCGCTTGAGCCGCCGGAGCTATAGCACGGCCTAGTGTGTCAGCATTGGCTGCCCGGAGATGTGGCAAGAGACGGCAGCGGTGAGGTACGGGCAGCGGCATGAGCTGACACACCTTTCCCCTCGTCTAGCGTCCAGCTGTCCTAGGTTACCACACCGTGGATCTGTTCTTTTTAACTGCACTGCTGAACTGATGCAATAAGTTAGAGTGAAAAAATATACATTTGTCTCATTCTAACTTGTTGCACCAGTTCAGCAGTGCAGCTGAAAAGAACAGATCCCGTGTCAAGACTCAATTGCCGATATTATAATAAACTGCCGATATTATATTGAAATAATAAGCGTAAATAAAAATAATTTTGCATAAAATATGTTATTTCAATATGTGAGGTAACGATTACAACCTGTATTCGTTGTGTTCTGCTTGAAATAGTTTCAGTCTCTCTGTTTAAGTTGGCATGACGCATTTTTTTAGATTAATTTTATTTTTTTTAATACAAGTGCAGAACTCTTTAATTTTTATCAGGAACTGTAGACCTATTAAAAGTATTGTTAGAATTCTATTATTCTTAATGTTATTTTTTGAATCTTTATTTTCCTGAAATTCGTCAAGCCAACTTAAACAGAGAGACTGAAACTATTTCAAGCAGAACACAACGAATACAGGTTGTAATCGTTACCTCACATATTGAAATAACATTTTTTATGCAAAATTATTTTTATTTACGCTTATTATTTCAATATAATATCGGCAGTTTATTATAATATCGGCAATTGAGTCTTGACACGGGATCTGTTCTTTTCAGCTGCACTGCTGAACTGGTGCAACAAGTTAGAATGAGACAAATATATATTTTTTTCACTCTAACTTATTGCACCAGTTCAACAGTGCAGTTAAAAAGAACAGATCCACGGTGTGGTAACCTAGGACAGCGGGACGCTAGACGAGGGGAAAGGCATGCCGCTGCCCGTACCTCGCCGCTGCCGTCTCTTGCCACATCTCCGGGCAGCCAATGCTGACACACTAGGCCGTGCTATAGCTCCGGCGGCTCAAGCGCTTGCCTCCTTGTACTTCGGCGCGCTCTTATTCGCCTAATTTTAATATTAAATATTTCGCTTATTATTGCGAATTTAGCAAAATGGTACAGGACTTTTCTGTTCAGTTTACTGTGCCGTACCTGCTCACGAGCGTTTGCACAAGTGCGATGGGACACCCTGTATATCAAAGATTGCAATTTTATTATATTATTGCATTCATGCAAATTTATATTACTTTCCAATAGTAAAACAGTATCTGAAAATCTTTTAGCAAAATTTTTCCAAATTCTAAATCCATAAACATCTAATGGTTGTATTTTTCCTGTAGTACCTTTCGGTATTATCATAGTAGTAACATGTTTTCCTGGAGGTGTTAAATCCGAAATAATATTGGGGCAATGTCCAGTCCATGAATCGATAAGAATAACGCTATTAGAACCAACGTTCGGAAAATAAGCTTCTTCTAACCACATTTTAAAATGGTCTGTAAAAAACATAAATGTTAATTTAATGTTAATTTAATTTAATAGTTTTCTTACTATTATTAGATTATTAAATCAAATGTAAAATAGTTATAAAAAAAAATTTATATCTGATGTCATTTTACCAGATTTCGATGCTTTTACAACAACATTTGTTGGTCTAAACAGGTTTTCTTCTACTCTTGGTCCAAATTTATCATCAGCTTCTTTTAATACAATAAATAAAGGTGACAGTAAATTGCCCCTACAAGATATTATTGGTTGTATCGTGTATGAGTGAGTTATGATACAGATGATACAGATTGCACGACACGTTCTACTTTACTCCTTGATGTGACAATGATCTTCCAGAATGAATTTCCAATTGGAAACCACTTTGATCTGAATTGTAAATATTTTCAGATCGAAACTGTTCAATAAGAGGTTTTACTGTTTTCAAAAAATCGTCACTTGTGTTTTTTGCAAATTAACGGAATCTTCCAATATTCTTCTGGTGATAAATTTTGTAACTTTTCTTAAAACAATTCGGTGAGACTTCTTGAATCTTGATACCCAACTGTGAGATGCTTTAAATATAGGATTTAAGTTTCCTATTTCTTCTTGAGCATGTAAAGCTCATCTTTTTAAATCAATATCATGAACCATGAAGCCTAATTCAATCGCAGCAGTAAATTTATCATGTGTAAATTTCGAGATATAAGATAATTTTTCCATACGAGTTCCATCTGATTGTAATTGTTCTTCCCATCGTCTTAACTGACGTTCAGATGAAACTCTTTTAAACTGATTTTGTACTATTTTTAGAGAACGATTTTTTTTCTTGTCTTTATTTCCTTCGTTAGCGTCTCAATTTTGCCAATACTCAACAGCTCGTCTTTTATAAGAACTGCCAAAATCTATATTATCACTTGAACATTGAGGATGAAAATTTGAATTATCTTCACTACATACTTGTTCGTCATCTTCAATTATTTCAAATCGATGAAATTTATAAGGTACTTCATAATACTTCAAGAAATGTTTCTTCTGTTATTTCCAATCCATTATAATGAAAAATGCTATCCAGCAATAATTTTTGTATGTTTTCTTTTAATTCTATTTCTGCTTCAGTCACACTGGCGTTTCTGTTAGATATATTAAATTTATTGACACTAATAAAAGTCTCACAACATTAAGCGGATTGATAATCATTTCCAAAAACTTTACTTTGTATTGCAATATATAAAAACAGTTTAACAAATTGCACAGATGTGATTATAACAGAAAGACTGTGCTTACTGACTGTTAAGTCTGCACATAAAACTATTTATATTGTTCATTTATCTTTAATGTACATATTTTTCATATTAGAATCGTGTTTGTCAGACAATTTTTTTGAAACGTGACATTGCTGAGCTCGCCGTAAAAAGTATAAGTTTATTATGTAAACACTTAATAATTATTTTACGAACTCAGCAATGTCACGTTCACTCATTATATACATTCACTCATTATATCATTATTGTATAATGTATATAATAAGTAAATAATAAAAAGTATAAATTTATTAGGTGTACAACTTTGCTTCCGCCGTTTTCCTATAGATGGCTTTAGCGGTAAGTGGTGGTCGAAATAAGTGGATCATAGACGTCATACAATAAACTTAAAACAACCCGTTGGCTCGAACGCTCGGGCGTAGCTCGTCGGATTCCGGGGTTCGATGGGTGAAATGCGAAACGGATTTGACAAAACACCTTAATTTATTACACTAATGTTATATACATATATACAAGTTCCGCGATGAGCGGATATACCATGCGTGGGGCGCGCTGTAGCGCTCGATGTTCTGTGGCTCGCGCGATAGCGTAACGCGGATCGGTACGCACGACGGGCGCACGCGGCGAGCGCGTGTTTCGGCGCGGCGCGGTGTCGCGGTCTTGCCGTAAGTATGGCGGGTGCGTTTAAAAGTCCGCGGTTCGCGGCGCGGCGCGATGGCCCGCTATCGCCGTATTAATGGCGATAGCGCGGTGCTGGGATAACGCGGCGCGGTCGGAGATGCGGAAGTTCGCGGTTCGCGTACTGGGACGAGACGATCGGATCGAGAACACTCGGCGGTAGCAGAGAACACTCTACTGCGCTCTATTCGATGTCTCTGGCAAAGGCACGGATGATCGGTGCGTGCACGGGAACCGAGAACACTCGGCGGAGGCGGAGTACGCTCTACCCCACGTCCCGTATCGTGTTAGGATCTGCGGTTGGCAGCGGCCGAGAACGCTCGGCGGAGGCGGAGCACTCTCCACCCCGGGCGCTGTTTACCCGGAGAATTTTGCGTCTAGGAAGCAGCTGTCGAGAACGCTCGACGGAAATCGAGTACGCTCGACTCCCTGGTTTTGCAGCTTTTAGGAACAGGTTCAGGAATAGCTTACTAGCGTCGGCTGGTAGCGTCGGCGGGCAAGCTCCGGAATCGGTGTCGAGATCTTTTTGGGTCCCTTTTTATGTCGGAAAAGTGTGAGGAAATGTGGAAGGGAAATGCCCCTACCCGGAGTACGCGTGCCGGGTCTGACAAGGGAACATTCTCAGGTGTATCACTCCGATTTGGTTGTAACTTTGCATATCGAAAGGTCACTATAAATGATGAAGATTGGCCTTTAAACTTGGTGCCATAAGTCATAACAAACAAAATGGCGGACCCAATATGGCGGAATATACGAAAATTAAAAAGTAATGGAAACCGCTCGAAACTTGTCACTCGGGGGTTTTTGGGGTCGCTGATTACGAATCTGGAGTCGGATTTTAAAAATTCAAAATGGCGGATCCATTCTGGCGGTCGAAAAAATTAAAAAATAATGGAATTCGCTCGAAACTTGTCAATCGGGAGTTTTCGGGGTCGCTGATTGCAAATCTTGAGTGAGATTTAAAAAATTGAAAATGTCGGATGCAATATGGCGGCTGAAAAATTTAGAATTAATGAAATTTATAAATGGGGAAGAAATGTTGAAAAATCATACGTATTAATATAAAAGAACTATTTTAATATCACTTTTCAACGAACTACATTAATCTTGACGCGAAGTCCGATCTGCACATATGCAAAAATTATGTGCCATGATATGTATGTTTCTCGCTATGGACATCGTCAAAGTTTGTAATGCAACGATTTTAACTTATTTACTTATTTAAAATAATACAATTACTTCGCGTTTTTCTTTTGGATTGACCTGACCTTCCCGCAGGCGTTGAATCGGATATGCCAACGGTCGGCGCCTAATCGTGCCTTGTATTGGCGCGACACGTGGGCCGCAAAATATGGCACATCTACGGTTACGCCTGGCGCAACTTCCACCGCGACGGGCGGAGGTGGTAGTGGCCCCATCGGTCTTGCTGGCTCAAGGGTTGGCCGTTTCGGGGCGGCCGGCGGCGGTTGGTTCTTCCTCGGCAACGGTGGTGGCGTTTCCAGAAGTTACACTTGCTTCCTGCGGTTGGCCGCGTCCGACCGTTGCATCATGAATCCCACTTTGGATACCGGTCTTCCCGTCGTGGTGGGTGCTGCTGCCGGTGGCCCTCGCAATCGGTTCCACCGTTCGTCTATGGCCGGATCCGCGGGGTTGTATTCCCCGGGGTCGTTGAGCAGCTCTTCGATTTTTCGTAGAATCTCCGTTTCCATAGTGCTTAGATAGCGGAATGGTCGCGGATCTGTCGTTCGTCTGTCCTCGCTGCTCGATTGTTATTGTTCGTTGGTGTCGGGGTCGTCGTTGTTGTTGTTGTTGGTGGGGGGTGACAATTTCAGATCTTTGATGTGCGTGTGTCGGAACCATTTCCCCTTCTCGCTCCGCAAGTCTACAGTTACGGGGGAAATGATTCGTCGCACCTCGAGCGGACCGACATATTTAGGAGTTAATTTTGAATTGAATCCGCCGCCTTGTTCGAGAGCAGGTGTTCTTTCTTCCAAACCTTATCGCCAATCGCCGGTTTCCATTCGCGACGCCGCAGGTCGTAATATTTGGCTTGGCGTTGAAACGCCCGTGCCAAGTTTATTCGCACGAGTTCGTACGCATCGCTGAGGTGTCGTTGTAGCGCGGTGGGTGCGATTGCCGGGCCTCGCGCGGCCGGTTCTTCAGGGCGTCGTAGCTCGCGCCCGTGGTTTAAGAATGCGGGTGTGAAACCGGTTACGTCGTGCGTCGCGGTGTTGAACGCGAACTGTATCTCGGCTAAGTGTTCGTCTCAGGACCGGTGGCGGCGGTCGACGTACTGTGCCATCATCGTTTTTATGGTGCGGTTTGTACGTTCGACGGGGTTACACTGGGGTGCGTACGGTGGTGTGAACGCGTGTTTTATGCCTAAGTCGTGCAGTGCGCGCGTTAGGTCCCCTGATTTGAGCTGTGTCCCGTTGTCGGACAATATTTCTGACGGGCAACCGTGTCGTAGGATGATGGCCTCCGTCAAGGCCTGTAAGACGGCGGGAGTGGTGGCGCGTCGTAAGGGGCGGATTTCGACCCACTTGGTGAAACGATCCTGTATGTTCAGCAGCCAAGTGTGCCCGGTTTTGGAGCGGGGCAGCGGTCCCACCAGGTCCACCGTCACTTGTTGCCACGGGTGGCTAACGTCGGTGGCGTGTAGCGTTCTGAGAGGTTTTCTCTGTTCGGCTTTGTGAGCCAGGCAGTTCGTGCAACGGTGGACGTATTGAGTGATTTCGCGAAACATCCCCGGCCAATAATAATGTGTCGCGATGCGCGCGATGGTTTTCGCGGTACCTAGGTGTCCGGCGGTGGGGTGGTCGTGGTATCGGGCGAGTACGGCTGGTCTTTTGGTTTTCGGTACGCATTCCTTCCACTGGTCTTCGAAAGCCAGATCTTTAAAGTCGAGTTTGTGGAGCACGTGGTGGTATAATTTGCCGTCCTGGATCCGGTAATCAGGGTATTCGCGGGGATTGTCGTGTGTCCGTTGCCATTGTTTGCGGTACCAGGGGCACGTTGTTGCGACGATATTGGCGACTACCGGTTGTCGGGACAGCGCGTCTGCCACTCTGTTCAACGCCCCTTTTCGGTACTTAATGTCAAATTTAAATTGCTGCAGTTCGAACGCCCAGCGTCCGAGCCGTCCGGACGGCGATTCCAGCTTTTGCAGCCATCGGAGTGATTGATGGTCGGTTATCACCGTAAACTGATACCCCTCCAAGTACCCCCTCATTCGGCAGATTCCCCAGAGTACGGCTAGGCATTCTAACTCGGTCGCGCTATAGTTCCGTTCGGCCTGGTTAAGAGTACGACTTGTGTACGCGATTACCCTCTCCCCTTCAGGGAAGTATTGGGTGAGCACTGCCCCCAGCCCTGTGGTGCTCGCGTCGGTTTGTAGCACAAAAGTTTGTAGCGCGTGAAGTCAAATGTTCGTCGAACGTGCGGCTACAAACGATGATATCGTCTAAGTAGACGAAGACGCGGGGTTCCAATTCGGTGGCTAGTATTGTATCCAACAGGCGTTGGAAGGTGCGGAGTGTAGGCCAAAGAGCATGACCTTAAATTGCATGAGGCCTTTGCCCGGTACTGTAAAGGCGATGATCGGCCGGCTTTCCGGCGCTAGTGGTACCTGCCAATATCCACTTTTTAAATCGAGGGTCGTCAAGTACTGTGCTCCGCGCAGTTTGTCCAAGGTGGCCGTAATTTGTGGCAGCGGGTAGGCGTCGGGTTCGGTCACCTGGTTGACCTGTCGGAAGTCGATGCAGAATCTAGGTTTGCCATCCTTTTTCTTCACAATGACCACGGGTGAGCTCCAGGCGCTGTGTGACGGCTCGATGACGCCGTCCTGTAGCATTGCTTCTACTTCGGCGTCGATTACCGCTTGCATGGCCGGGTTGCGGGGTTGGTATCGCTGTTTGATTGGGGACCCCTCTTTCACGCGGATGACGTGTTGGATTTTGTCCGTGGGGTCCCGTATGCCGTTGAATAAGGCCAGCTCTTTCCGTAAGAACTCCTGTAGGTGTTGGTCTTCGTCACCGGCGTGTGTTGCTGGCTCCGTGGCCGCTCCGGTGGTGGAGCAGCGAGGTGGTCTGGCTGGCGGTGGTAAACTCTTCCGTGTTCGGGCCCACAGATCGATGCCTATCAGCATGGCGCTGTCCAGTGTGGGCATTACTTGGAACGTGTGCACGTGTGTACGGTGGTATATCTTGACCGGGCATGTGCCGCAGGTCACGGAGGTCGTCCCATCGGCCAGGTGCACCGTTCCGCTGGTGTTGGCTAGCGGAAAGCCTTGGCTCTCGATTTTCCGGGCGGTATTTGTATCTCTAAGAAGTAAAAAATTGGATTCGATTCGTGGATCGCCTCAAAAGATGACCAGTTTTTTCGACGCGGGATTCGTACGCTGCCCGAAAAAGATGGGAGAAAGTAGTGACCAGCGATGGACAATACTTTGAATCATAAATGTATAACCAGTTTTTTACAATAAAGCGTCGAATTTTGAAAAAAAAAACGGCGGAAGCAAAGTTGTACACCTAATATTATTACTTAATATTATGTAAACATTCAATAATTATTTCATTATTAATTACGTGTAGATATTATTGCGCAAAACTATAAATAAACAAGATGTTAGAGCGTTGGAACGAAAATAGTTGTAAGAGAAAATAATCTTAAGATATTATAAAGAAATAATGTAGGTACAGAGATGAATACAAAGGGGTTTTAATAACTTTAAGAAGATATAATAAAAACTACTCTAATTCTTAATGTTTTTTATAATCTGTAATGCTAGAAAAATATCATGTAATAAAAGTTGAATGATTTTAGGACTTTATAAAACAGTGCAAAAAAAATTTTTTTTATTTTTACAATATTTCCATCACTCTTTTTTCAAAATTTTTTTATCGCTACAAATAAAAGCTTATTTTCTTACAAATTTAACATTTTTTAAAATATCTTATTTCGACAATAATTATTACACTTACGCACATAGTAGGTACGATACGAGCACGAATAACGTATATACGGAGGAGTTTGTAATGATTTCTCGAAAATGATATTACGTAACATAACTTTAATATACATGGATGAATTCGTTAAAAAATATCCTTTAATTTAGTGAAAACAAAAATTCAAAATTAAAAAAAAATTTAAAAAAATAAGATTTTTTGAAAAAAAAATTTGCATTATTTTATTGTACTCATCAAGCCACTTAATACACCGTTTGAATTTTTTTTCTATCTCTAATAGTTTCAAAGATATTTGCCTTGAAAGATAAAAACCGTTTTTTTTCAAAGGAGTGTTTTACCCCTTAAAAGTCAAAAGTAGCCCATATAAAAAAATACGTGTCTCTTAGATTTGTATATATAACAACATATTTAAAAGAGAATCAAATCGGTTCCGGACAGTTGTGACACTTCCCTTGTGAGTCGCGTGCCACATTGTGTCGGAAATGCAAAAGTAGTTTCATCACCATTCACTTTTATCCCTCGTGCTCACAAAGTCATGCGTGCTGTTCAACAGACACGAAGTCTGTTCCTCATAGGTGAACTGGCTGTACTAGTTTTCTTTTTTTTATTTAGAGGTTATCTCTCTCATTTCCATATAATAAATATTATTTTAAGATATAATTGTTTTAATTGAACTGAATTCTTGATTAATTAAATTCATCATTTTTATAAATTAAAAAATACAAATTTTTAATTATACATATCTATTGTAGTAGTTTTTTAAAGAAAAATTTTAAAAATTATCTTTTTATTCAATTTATTTAACCTTATTATTTTATTAAATATTTTAATAAATAATAAGGTTAATTAATTATTTTATGTTATTAAATATTTTAATTTTTATAAACTGTCAAATTCAAAAATATTAGATAACAACTCTAAATTTTTAGAATAACCATTAATTTATTAATATATCTTATTCATCTATAATTTTCTATCTACTATTATTCGATGTTGTTACAATAAAGCTGTTATTTCTTTAACAATATCAGAAACTAATTTTCTATAAGATTAAGACTTTCTTTTATCGTTTTTCGTAATAGTGATTAGATAAAAAACGGAAATTGGTAAAACTACTCAATACCTGTGGAATAAAAGAATATAATTGTATTAAAGTAAAGTTTTTTTCAAATTACAATACATTCAAGTACAAAATTTTCTATGTTATTCACATATTTACACGAAAAGTATTAGCATATTATCGAGTTTGTGAAAACTGTATTATTTTCAAAGCTCAAATTATTAATCTTGCGATATTTTTTCTAACAATAAAAAATGAATTAAATTTTATTTCTTAAAAAATTCAATTTTACAGTATACAGGGTGATTCAAAATAACCATATGTCCTTAAAGAGACATATTCCTAAGCGTATTCTAAGACAACTTTTCCTTTGCCAAAAATTTTTCCGGAGCTTAGTTTTCAAAATACAAAGGAAAATAGGTAGCGTATCGTGAGTCGAGTACAAGAGACAAGCAGGGGCGGACCACTCACCGTTACGCGGGTGTTTACGCGAGGCGCCTGCTACAATCAGCTGACGATACATAAATATGCATACACACACACACACACACCACGCACACACGCAGCAGCTAGACGGACGGGACACACACACACACACACACACACACACACACACACACACCGCACGCAGCTGACAGACGGACGGACAGACAGACAGACACACGTACGTACGCATGTACATTTATTCATGCACTCAAGAATGCGTCAGAGAGAGAGAGAGAGAGAGAGAGAGAGAGGGAGAGGAATGTATCGAAGAAGCTTCAACATGTTTACTTACGTATCATTTTGTCTAAACAATTGATTGCTTCCGCGATGAGACAAATTCGTATGGAGTGATTTTATCCTTTTTCTTATTGTTCACGTTTCGAAGCACATAACACATTCACATCTCTGTCACTCACTTCATCGATAAAACGAGGAAATATTTAATGATAACTATTCAGCGCGAAAATTACTCGAAAAAGAAAAACACGTTTTCGACGAACACACGACACACGACGTGTTTACTCGACGCGGCAAGCAGTCGACTGACTTGATAGGTTATTGTTATCACGACAATCCCGTAACCAATTGAAAGTGGCTGCGTTCAGCAACAGAGCAGATCAGTGAGCGCTTAGTGATTCTTTTATTTAATTGGTTTCTGCACTTAGATCCAACGAAGATCTAAATGCAAGAACCAATCATATTAAAGAATCACTAAGCGCTCACTGGTCTGTTCTGTTTGCTGAACGCAGCCAATGTGAAACGTGAACGTACGATGATAACCTATCAAGTCAGTCGACTGCTTGCCGCGTCGAGTAAACACGTCGTATGTCGTGTGTTCGTCGAAAACGTGTTTTTCTTTTTCAAGTAATTTTCGCGCTGAATAGTTATCATTAAATATTTCCTCGTTTTATCGATGAAGTGAGTGACAGAGATGTGAATGTGTTGTGTGCTTCGAAACGTGAACAATAAGAAAAAGGATAAAATCACTCCATACGAATTTGTCTCATCGCGGAAGCAATCAATTGTTTAGACAAAATGATACGTAAGTAAACATGTTGAAGCTTCTTCGATACATTCCTCTCCCTCCTCTCTCTCTCTCTCTCTCTGACGCATTCTTGAGTGCATGAATAAATGTACATGCGTACGTACGTGTGTCTGTCTGTCTGTCCGTCCGTCTGTCAGCTGCGTGCGGTGTGTGTGTGTGTGTGTGTGTGTGTGTCTGTCTGTCCGTCCGTCTAGCTGCTGCGTGTGTGCGTGGTGTGTGTGTGTGTGTATGCATATTTATGTATCGTCAGCTGATTGTAGCAGGCGCCTCGCGTAAACACCCGCGTAACGGTGAGTGGTCCGCCCCTGCTTGTCTCTTGTACTCGACTCACGATACGCTACCTATTTTCCTTTGTATTTTGAAAACTAAGCTCCGGAAAAATTTTTGGCAAAGGAAAAGTTGTCTTAGAATACGCTTAGGAATATGTCTCTTTAAGGACATATGGTTATTTTGAATCACCCTGTATACCTCAATGTGCATGCAATAAAATAAATCTACCCTAACAGCACATGATATTACTTGAATATTCTATACTCATACTATAAACATACTCTTCTCTCATTATTATATAGTATGTTCTTATGGTTATCACTCTACGGACATTTCCAATTTGAGGGAGTCACTGACGTCAACTCTTCGAAAACCATGATTGTCTCAACATCTGTGACAATGACCGGATCCGTAGTCATCTCTTTCTATTTAGGAAGGAAGAGAGATAGTCTGCCCGCGATAGCTACCTGCGTGTTTACTTAAAAATTATTTGTGTTTAAGAGAGAATGATTTAACAGAATTATATTTAATAAATTTGAAAAATAATCAGAAATCCTGAATTCTTAATTTAATTATAATTTTAAACATGTAAAATATGTAAAAGATTGATTGATTATTGTAATATTCAATCAATGATACAAGAGCGTTGTCAGTATTACATAAACAGGAAATTTGTGAAGACTGGATTGATAGTTCGTAACTGTTTAATAGTGATAGCAGAAAGATGAATTGTAGGTTCTGTTTCAGAATTATTTGTTATTCACAATAATCAGTTTCGTTATGAAATGAGTATCGTCTACGCTAGTCGACATAAATTTGACAGTCAGTGGCACAAGAGCGTCGTCAGTAGTTCTTTGAAAGGAATGGCGTATATTAAAATTGAGTGCATTAAAATGTACTTTAAAATTAACTTTAATTCGAAAGATTTGGAGGTCTTTGTTCAAAACTCTGGCCGAAAATTTTGACGAAAGTATGAGCCTCAGCAGAATGGCTTATAATCTTAAGACATGTTTTATGGTTTAAGCTTGAAGTCTTAAAGTAACGCACAATACTGTCTTGTGTTTTAATGTTTTAATGGAAATACGAAAGCGGCAAGGAATAAGGTATGTACAGTCTGTCAAGTAAGATCGTGGCCGGGTTAATTTATTTAAAACATTATTTTAAAAAATTTTTAAATACATATATGCATTGTACTCGATAAGAACAAAGATGCAATTATGTTAATAAGGCGTCCAATCACTACCGGCGTCGATAATTGCCTAGCATCTCCGAGGCAAATTGACATATTCTAGCGGCAAGGACCTCCAAATTCGACGAATCTCGCGAGATAACTACTTCATACATTAAGCAAAAGCTTCGTAGAAAACGCACGTACTTTGAAGTAGTTATCTCGCGAGATTCGTCGAATTTGGAGGTCCTTGCCGCTAGAATATGTCAATTTGCCTCGGAGATGCTAGGCAATTATCGACGCCGGTAGTGATTGGACGCCTTATTAACATAATTGCATCTTTGTTCTTATCGAGTACAATGCATATATGTATTTAAAAATTTTTTTAAATAATGTTTTAAATAAATTAACCCGGCCACGATCTTACTTGACAGACTGTATAAAAATGCAATAACAGTAAACTGAATATAATCATTTTACTATACTATTAATAATTTTATAAATATTAATATGTATATGTGACTAATATAAATATGTAACAACAATTTCATCCTCGGGCCAGAGTGGGAGGATTCTTCCTCCTGTCTCTGAGGAGCGATGGCCCATCGCTACCGAGTGCGTCCCCAGGGGATAGGGGAACGACCTCCAGATGGTGGTGGTCGAGGTCGGTGGTTGCGGACCTAACAGTGTAAAGGTGGGGGATATTCGGCGGTCCCCCAACGGGCTGGGAGGCGCGTGGGTCCGGTGTCCCCTCGTCGCGGCAGTTAAGATCGCGGGGAGAGGCCGGATAACCATCGGTTTCCTGGCCCGTAGAGTTGAGCTGCTGGACGAGCGCCCGCTCATCTGCTTCAGATGTCTGGAGCAAGGGCACGTCCAGCAGCACTGTAGCAGCGGCAACGATCGTAGGGGCCGCTGCTACAGGTACGGTGATCCTGGTCATATGGCCAGGAATTGTGTGGCTCCGCCGCGGTGCCCGGTTTGTACAAACCGGCTTACGCTTCGCCGTGCAAATCGCGCGGTGGTCGGCGGGGGGCGGGAAGCAAAACTCCCGCTCCCGTACCGCCCCGAGCTGGCCCCGCTGGGCCAGAGGAGTTGAAGAAGGAGGAGGTCGTGGGGGCTCCGTCTCGATTGACAAGGGGGACAAGGCGGCTCCCTCTGCCAAGCGAAAGCGACACAGAGGGGTCGTGGAAGAGTCAGCGGGGGAGGGGGGGGAATCGTCTCCGGGCCCGCTGCGGCGACTCTTGCGCCGGATCATGGGGATTCGGCTGCCATGGTGAGCAAGCTAGAGCTCAACCGGGGGAGACCGAGCAAGTCTCCCCCAAAGAAAAGGGGGGCGCCGAGGGTGCCTCCCTTATGTACCAGAGCGATAGAGAAGGTGATGAAGAGTGCCAATGACGTGGCCCTTTCTACACCCCCAATTATGAGAGGTGACCTGGGAGCGACGGGGGGGGGGTTGTGGTAACCATCCTCTCCCCCCCCCCCTGCTCTGTTTGGTGTTGAGGGAGGACCTCTCGCTGCCGGCCGTCGTTATAGCGATGGTCGGGGGCGGGGGGATTATAGAGGGCGCGAGGACCTCCTTCTGCGGGGAAGTTCTCTCGCAGAAGGAGGCAGCCGAATCATTTAAATATCTTTTTTTTTCTTTTTTGCATGTATAAATACATAGTATTTTGCAGGCGGATTCCCGAACGGTCAGAGGAGTAAGACTCCATTAGAGGGTGGGGGTCACTGAAGTATGCGGATAAGCTCCCAGGGCCCCCACCGTACTCTGAGGCAGGTTAAATACCTGAAGAAGAGTTTTTAGTGGCTAGCCGATAAGGGTAGTATCCTTGAGATGTAATCCCACACTACCCGGGTGTACGGGCACCAGGGTGTCTTGCGAACCTTGTGTCGGGGACGCTGGAGTTCCAACTCCAAACGTCGTCAACTCGAGGGGAGCGTTAAGATTTTCCCCTCCTCCGCAAAAAAAGAGGTGTTACAGAGGCACGATACCGCCGCTCGTACAGAGGCGCTTTATCTCGACCGCTAGGCGGTTCCATCTCGCCACGCGCTTGCATTCGGCAGTAAGTGCTAATACAGCAAATTTCAATAATTAATAACTCGTTAACGATTGAGAAAATTGCAAAGTGGTACAGAACTTTTTGACTCAGTTTAGTGCCTTCATCTCCTTGTAAGCTATGGCACATAAACCGCGGGACACTCTGTATATTATATATATATCATATATATATATATATATATATACAGGGTGTCCCATTATAAAACATCCAGTCGAATATTTCGAAAACCAAGCCTGGGAGAGAAAAATTTTTCAGACAAAAGTTATTTGGTTTCGAGGGGCCCATAAGATGATACCATTGGTTTGACCTTGAAGAATTATTTGAAAGTTACATGAAAGTCACCTCAATTTTTTTAAATGGCATCCCCTATTTTTTATTACATATTCTTGTAGCTGACTTCAAGAGCTTTCCAAAACACTATAATAAAGTATTTTTTTATTAAGTATTTTCCGAGTTATAAAGCTTGAAATAATTTCATAATTTTACATAAACTGTAAAATATCTCGTAAAATATTTACTTTTCGATGACCTTACCTCAATACTTTTATGCACAGAATAATGAGAGGAACCAATTGGTGTCAAGAAAACACATAGTTGTTTTTAAGAAAAAATATGCAATTTGTAACTAACAATTACATATTTTTTCTTAAAAACAACTATGTGTTTTCTTTACACCAATTGATTCCTCTCATTATTCTGTGCATAAAAGTATTGAGATAAGGTCATCGAAAAGTAAATATTTTACGAGATATTTTACAGTTTATGTAAAATTAAGAAATTATTTCAAGCTTTATAACTCAAAAAATACTTCATGAAAAAATACTTTATTATAGTGTTTTGGAAAGCTCTCGAGGTCAGCTACAAGAATATGTAATAAAAAATAGGGGATGCCATTTAAAAAAATTGAGGTGACTTTCATGTAACTTTCAAATAATTCTTCAAGGTCAAACCAATGGTATCATCTTATGGGCCCCTCGAAACCAAATAACTTTTGTCTGAAAAATTTTTCTCTCCCGGGCTTGGTTTTCGAAATATTCGACTGGATGTTTTATAATGGGACACCCTGTATATATATATATATATACAGGGTGGCCCATCGAAAAGGAAACAAACTGAATAACTCTTACAAAAATGATTTTTCGAAAAAATGCAAAAACATGTCAATTATTATTGGAAGGGGACATCTATTGACGTAAAACTCTTACCCTCAACTTCCACCCCCTAAGCGGGGGGTGGCAACCCTTAAAAATTTTAAACGAGAAGGGGGGTCGAATAATATATCATTGGAAAGGTCTCTCAATTCTCTATAATTCTACGTTTAATTTTTTAAATTTGATCGATTTGTTTAGAAGATACAGAGTGTTTTATCTAAAACAAATAAATCTTTATAATCTTTAACCAGGTCATTAATCGGTTGCAAGAGGTGTTCAAATTGTGTTAGTTAGCGTAGTAATTGTTTGAAATGTTGATAAAGCTTAAAGCTTTCAAGTTTTGAATTTATTCCACGTCAATGTGTATACTCCAATGTTTTGATTCTTTCTCTTTCTCTCTCTTTACTACTTTGCCTACAC
Organism: Crematogaster levior; assembly: GCA_901521435.1. Taxonomy (NCBI): domain Eukaryota; kingdom Metazoa; phylum Arthropoda; class Insecta; order Hymenoptera; family Formicidae; genus Crematogaster; species Crematogaster levior. The sequence continues at coordinate 37,928 of CABEGB010001193.1, forward strand.
TGAAGAAAATTTCTACGTCAATGTGCTCCAATGTTTTGGTTTTTTCTTTGCTACTTTTTGTTACACTGAACGAAATTTAAACTTATACGAAGCCTAATCTTTCTTCAGTGTGCTTCGATAAGCAAGATCAGTACTTATCTAGTGTTTGCGACAAGTAAATTTCATAATTCGTTGTTTTGACATTATGGTTTATTCGATTGCAGAAAGGATCGAAATAATTGCACTTTATTTTGAAAATAATAAATGTGCTAACAAAACAGCTGAGCTGTTCAATCAAAGGCATGCAAATAAACATGTCAATCGTAAATACGTTTTGCAGTTAGTGGCAAAATTTAAACAGACAGGATCTGTGGTTAATAAAAAACGGAATGCTGAAAATCGTGTACGATATGAAGCGGTGGAAATAGCGATTTTAGGCCATGTTGCTGCTGATCCTACGTTGAGTACAAGGCAATTATCTGCTGTATCTGGTGTTAGTCGAACCAGTATTCAACGAATTTTAAAACATCATAAGTTTCACCCATATAAAATTAAGTTGTTACAGGAACTTAATGAAGACGACTTTGACCGTCGGTTGCAATTTTGTGAGGTCATGAGTGAACGAATAACGAATAATCCAAATTTCCTCTTTAATATTTGTTTTTCTGACGAATGTTCTTTTTTTCAAAATGGTACAGTAAATCGCCATAATTGTCGCTATTGGGCAGATTCTAATCCAAGCATATTTTATGAAACCCATACTCAACACCCAAAAAAATTAAATGTTTGGGCTGGCATTTTTGGTGATCGTATTGTTGGTCCCTTTTTTCTATCTGGCAATTTAACTGGAGATATGTATTTGGAACTGCTAGAAAACATAATTGATCCAATGTTAACCAATATTATCGAAAATGATGAACATTATCTCGAAGATCAATTAATATTTCAACAGGACGGAGCTCCTCCACATTATACACTGTCTGTTCGTAAATATTTGGATCAAACTTTTCCAAATCGTTGGATTGGAAGAAGAGGCACTATTGAATGGCCTCCTCGTTCTCCAGATTTGTCGCCACTGGATTTCTTTTTATGGGGACATTTAAAAAGTAAAATTTATGAAACACAACCAGCTTCTTTAGAAGATTTACGTCAACGTATTGTTAACGAATGCCATAAAATTACTCCACAAATGCTCCAGAATGTGCGACAACGTTTTGAGCAGAATCTTTATTATTGTATGGAAGCTAGTGGTCAACATTTTGAACATTTGTTACGCTGACAATAGATAATAAAAAAAATTTGAAGATATGCAGATTTGTTTGTTTTAGATACAACCCTGTAACCCTGTAAAACACCTTGTATCTTCTAAACAAATCGATCAAATTTAAAAAATCAAACGTAGAATTATAGAGAATTGAGAGACCTTTCCAATGATATATTATTCGACCCCCCTTCTCGTTTAAAATTTTTAAGGGTTGCCACCCCCCGCTTAGGGGGTGGAAGTTGAGGGTAAGAGTTTTACGTCAATAGATGTCCCCCTTCCAATAATAATTGACATGTTTTTGCATTTTTTCGAAAAATCATTTTTGTAAGAGTTATTCAGTTTGTTTCCTTTTCGATGGGCCACCCTGTATACAGGGTGTTTGATAATTCGAACGTCAACCGTAAAATGCAAGTAGAGTAGGTTAAACTGAGTAGAAAAGTCCTGTATCATTTTGCGATTTTCGTAATAATTAATGAGATATTAATTAAAGAAGATCGACCAATACGCGCGAATCTAAGCGCGCGGCGAGAAGAGACAACCCACGATTATTGTGTAGCGTTTGAGTACGCAGGGAGAAGGAACAGCCTACCGTTATTGTCTAGCATTTTAGCGCGCGGGGAGAAGGGATAGCCACAACCATTGTTACGCGATTGTTTAGGCGCGTGACAAAGCGTTGCGAGAAGCGCGTAATACTAGAATACCGCGGTGACCGCCCCGAATTGTTCTCTCGCATTGTTTTGCATCTCTCTCTCTCTCTTTCTCTCCCTCTCGGTAGGCTGTTCCTTCTCCCCGCGCACTCAAACGCTACACAATAATCGTGGGTTGTCTCTTCTCGCCGCGCGCTTAGATTCGCGCGTATTGGTCGATCTTCTTTAATTAATATCTCATTAATTATTACGAAAATCGCAAAATGATACAGGACTTTTCTACTCAGTTTAACCTACTCTACTTGCATTTTACGGTTGACGTTCGAATTATCAAACACCCTGTATATACAGGGTGATTCAGAACAACTCCTGCAGATTGAAATGTCGTATTCCTGAGTAAATTCTGAGATGATTCTTCCTTTACCAAAATTTTCTCCGAAGCTTAGTTTTTGAATTATAAAGAGAAATAGTTAACGAATTACGGAAAGAGTACGGAAGGTAGGCAGGGGCGACGCAACTCACCGTCCGACGCAGGTGATTACGTGGGGCGCCTCAGCCTTAGCCTATCGCTTTCTCTCACATTCTCGTTCTCTCTCACTCACTCAGTCTCACTCTGACTTATTCTCACTCTTGCTCACTCACTACCATTTATTTTTGTAATTAAGAAACTAAGCTTAAGAGATAATTTTGCAAAGAAATGTAAGTGTCAGAATTGAGTCAGGAATACGACATTTTTCTCAATCACTTACCTGTAGAGATGCGATGACTTCGTGTTATTGTAGTTCCTTGAGAGAGATGGATGGATCGTATTTCTTGTGACTTCTACAACTTTTTGTAGATATTAAATCGCGTTCCCACTGATAATCCACAGCTGAGTAATCACACGCAAAATATTCTTCTTTTATAAATTTACGTTTCACACATTTTCACTCACGTTTCACTCACTCGATCACTAATCACTGTCGATCATCGAGTAATTATTTGACTGAAAAGGAATCACTCAAAGAAATACACACGATACACAACACGCGACACGTGTTTACTTCGCGACAGCAAGCAGTCGACTGATTTTTGATTGTGGTTGTACTAGCGCTGCCAACCGTAAATTGCCGCATTCTAAATATTGAAGATATTTGATCAATCGCACGCTTGCATTTACGGTTGTGATTACTCAGCTGTGGATTATCAGTGGGAACGCGATTTAATATCTACAAAAAGTTGTAGAAGTCACAAGAAATACGATCCATCCATCTCTCTCAAGAAACTACAATAACACAAAGTCATCGCATCTCTACAGGTAAGTGATTGAGAAAAATGTCGTATTCCTCATTTGACTCAATTCCGACACTTACATTTCTTTGCAAAATTATCTCTTAAGCTTAGTTTCTTAATTACAAAAATAAATGGTAATGAGTGAGCAAGAGTGAGAATAAGTCAGAGTGAGAGTGAGTGAGTGAGAGAGAGCGAGAATGTGTCATGTGCGTGTGTATCGATACGTAAAGCGATGGGCTAAGGCTGAGGCGCCCCACGTAATCATCTGCGTCGGACGGTGAGTTGCGTCGCCCCTGCCTACCTTCCGTACTCTTTCCGTAATTCGTTAACTATTTCCCTTTATAATTCAAAAACTAAGCTTCGGAGAAAATTTTGGTAAAGGAAGAATCATCTCAGAATTTACTCAGGAAAACGACATTTCAATCTGCAAGAGTTGTTCTGAATCACCCTGTATACATATATACAGGGTGTCCCATTATAAAACATCCAGTCGAATATTTCGAAAACTAAGCCCGGGAGAGAAAAATTTTTCAGACAAAAGTTATTTGGTTTCGAGGGGCCCATAAGATGATACCATTGGTTTGACCTTGAAGAATTATTTGAAAGTTACATGAAAGTCACCTCAATTTTTTTAAATGGCATCCCCTATTTTTTATTACATATTCTTGTAGCTGACCTCGAGAGCTTTCCAAAACACTATAATAAAGTATTTTTTCATGAAGTATTTTCCGAGTTATAAAGCTTGAAATAATTTCTTAATTTTACATAAACTGTAAAATATCTCGTAAAATATTTACTTTTCGATGACCTTATCTCAATACTTTTATGCACAGAATAATGAGAGGAATCAATTGGTGTAAAGAAAACACATAGTTGTTTTTAAGAAAAAATATGTAATTGTTAGTTACAAATTGCATATTTTTTCTTAAAAACAACTATGTGTTTTCTTGACACCAATTGGTTCCTCTCATTATTCTGTGCATAAAAGTATTGAGGTAAGGTCATCGAAAAGTAAATATTTTACGAGATATTTTACAGTTTATGTAAAATTATGAAATTATTTCAAGCTTTATAACTCGGAAAATACTTAATAAAAAAATACTTTATTATAGTGTTTTGGAAAGCTCTTGAAGTCAGCTACAAGAATATGTAATAAAAAATAGTGGTTCCCATTTAAAAAAATTAACTTGACCTTTAAATGACCTTCACATTCACAATCGAGGTCAAATTCAATATCGCCATTCAATAGCCAGGGAAAAATACTAAAACTTATATCTGAAACTTTTTTTCAGAAAGTGCATTCCTTTCAAGATAATCCGGTGGGGAAGTTAAAATGGGTCATCCTGTATATTGTACAATCAGACATACAGATGCAAAAGGATGAGGATAACCAGACTTGATGCAGTGAAACTTATACATTCTATTCTTCAGAATCACACAACATAAAAATACATAGAACAGTAACTCAAACTAACGAACAAAAGAACCTATACCATAGACTACACAATGCATAGTTAGTAATACGAATCTAGTATATCGTCCTATGTGTAGTCGTCATATATTAATATTGTAGAGATTAATATTGTAGAGTGTATCAAATATCTATCAAATCCCCTACTTTGATCACTCTATGATCTACTGTAATTTCATTTTTCCAACATGCTTGTTTATTATATCATAAGTCAAAGACTTCGTAAGTATATCTGCCACATTATCACCAGATGCTATGTACTTTAACTTAATCAAACCATCTTCATGCATTTCTCTAACAATATGATATGCTATATCGATATGTTTTGTGCGTGATCTTTCTATTTTATTTCTTGTAAAATCAATAGCTGACTTATTATCGCATCTGATAACATACGGTTTAGTAGATACACTTAAATTAGTTTTGTGTTCAAACTCGTTGAATAACATATTCAATCATATAGCCTCTTTTACAGATATTTCTAACGCAACCTCCATAGTTGATGTTGAAATTGATCTCTGTTTATTAGATTTCCAGATTATTAGATTGTTGTTTAAAAAGTCTATCATACGATTGTACGAATGCCGATCATCAAAATATCTGATGCCCAATCTGCATCACTATAAATCTCTATCTCATTCATAATCATACCGTAATAGTATGTTAACTTAAGATCTTTTGTTGCTGCCAAATATCTGAGTACTCTCTTAGCTTGTAACCAATGTATTTTCTCTGGATTTGAACTGAACTGCGATAATTTTGTTACAGCATATAAAATATCGGGACGTGTTGCTAACGCTACGTACATTAATGATCCAATTAATTGTTTATATGGAATTCCTTTCATTTCATCCATTTCAACATCATTAGGTGGGCTGTCACATTTCGATAACTTTATTCTTGGGTCGATTGTTTTATTCGTCTTGCAATCCTCTAGTCCATAATTGCTTAGAAGTTTAGTTATGTATAAAGTTTGTGATAGTTCTACTCTATCGTCTTTATGCTCGATAGTTAATCCCAACAAATATGACGCTCTACCTAAGTCCCTTATTTCATATTTTGATTGAAGTAATGACTTAACCTTATTTATCTTATCAACTGATTGAGCAAATAGGATAATATCGTCTACATACAACGTAAATATAAGATTATCGCCGTGTGTATAAACACAACTATTTGTTTGTAATCTTTTAAAGTTGTTTGTAGTTAAAAATTCATCTATTTCATTATTCCAATTGCAACCTGATTGTTTCAAACCGTATATTGGTCAAACCGTATATTGGTCTTAACAACTTTGCTACTTTTGTATTATAATCTTCGTATCCCGGTGGTAATTTTATATATATTTCTTCCTTAAGTTTACCGTACAAATATGCGCATTTTATATCTAGATGATATATTTCCCAATTGTGTGATATCGACAAACTTATTAGTAATCTAATTAACGAAATATTCGCAACAGGAGCATATGATTCCGTATAATCCATATCCTTTCTTTGGGAAAAACCTTGTGCAACAAGTCTAGCTTTATATCTTACTATTTTTCCTACTGAATCTGTCTTAACTTTGTAAACCCATTTACTTCCAATACAGTTAACGTTTTCTGGTTTGTCTATTATTTCCCATGTATTCCTATCATATAAACTGTTTATTTCCTCATTCATTGTTATTTTCCACTCTACCAATTGTGGTGACTCAATTGCTTCTTGATACGTGGCTCAACTATTTTTGTTAAGTTGAGTTCTACATTTTTGGGCTTGCCTGCACGTCCCCATGGGTTTTTTATAACTTTCTTTGGTCTACCTACACTACGTTTAGTTTCTGTTGCATCATTTCGCGAACTAATTACTTCTTCATCATTATCTACTTTATTTTCATTTGTTTTAATTGTTTTCATGTCCTCATCTTCATCCTCACTTATCGTATCTGTGTTATCTGTCTCGTTTATATTATCACTATCAATGAATGGTGTTTCAAGTACTTTCTTACTATAAATATATTCATATCCGCTAATGTCTTCAACAAATTCTACATGTTTCGTTTGCAATATGTCGCACTTTATTGGATCCCATAGCCTATATCCTTTTGTTTGACTCGAGTAACCGATAAATATACATTCTTTTCCTCTAGAATCTAGTTTATGTCTACTTTGCTTATTGATATACGCATATGCCAAGCAACCATATACCTTTAGATGCTTTACACTAGGGCTATGTCCTGTTCAAATTCTCTCTGGAACGTCATTAATTGATGAATGAATTACTCTGTTCTTAATATAACATACGGTTACTACAGCTTCTGCCCAAAATCTTTCCGGCAACTCAGCACTTTTAAGCATTGCTTGTACTAACTCGATTAACGTTCTGTTTATTCTTCCTGCAATCCCGTTCATTTGTGGTGTATCATTTGTGGTGTGTTTGTTTGCTCATGTTTAATTCCAATTTATCAAATACTTTTAAGGGTCTTATCAAATACTTGTTTAAGGGTCTTATTGCAATACTCCAGCCCGTTATCACTTCTAAATCTTTTTACTTTCCTATCAGTTTCCCTTTCAACTCTAGCTATGTATTTACGGACGTACTCGACTACTTCATCTTTGCTTCGTAAGCAATATACCGTTACCTTTCTAGAATAATCACCGGTAAACGTTAAAATATACTTTGCACCACTAATTGATTTTGTCGGCATAGGACCGCATAAATCTGAGTGAATTAACTCTAATACATTTTTTGTTTGCCTATAACCTAATGTTTTACAAGGTACTTTAGTTAACTTACTAACATTATAACTGTTGCAATGGGTATCAATTGCATTTATACTATCTAAGCCATTAACCAAATCTCTTTTCGATAGGTCTTGAATATTCTTTAAGTTTGTATGACAAAACCGTTAATGCTATCTTTCACTAGCTGTTAATTTATTGGTATACATAATATGTGTTTTTCTTTGATTATAATTATCTCTATTTTTTTAAACTTTAGCTTTAACAATATATAAACCATCTCTACATTTAGCTTCCCCCACTATCATTCTATTCTTTTGCCCTATTTTAAGTTTTCCGTTATCTATCATAAATCTTTTATATTTTCTTTCTATCTGTGAGACCAACATTAAATTACGTCTTACGTTTGGAACATAATATACGTTAAGTAAAATTACACTGAATCTTTTATTACCAACGTAAGTTTGTATCTTTATGTTACCTATACCTACTGCCTTTAAAATATCATTCTGTGTACCATCTGCAGAATAAATGATTTCATTAGTTATCGATCTATATTCATCAAACCAGTCTTTATGTTTGCATACAGATGAGTCGCACCACTATCTATTAACCATGAGTCGTCTAATGCAGCATTATTTAATTCTAACAACAACGCGTTATTGCTCTTATGCGTATTATGACTTGGATATTTTCTACTTCCCTTCGCCTGAGATAATTTCGAATCACAATTATTCTAAATGTCCGACTTTGTTATATTTGTAGCATCTTCTTTTTTCATCCTTACAGCGTTCTTTCGTCCCTCTTGCCTGATGGTATGCCTCCTTGGGTTGTTCTGCAGTTTGTTTGTCTTCTTTTAAGGATCGACGTTCATATTCATTTATTAGGATCTCCTTGATTTCGGCAGATTTGAACTTCTCTTTATCCAGGTTTGCCAACGTCGTTATTATTCCATCGTAGTCCGGAAGACCAGCTAACATGGTATAAGCTGAATCTTCGTCTTTGAATTCGTAACCAACTTTCCTTAGGCTATCATTACATGTCTTTAATCTTGCCAAATATGAGTTCATTGTTTTGTTGGGTTTTAGTTTTATGGTTAACATCTGCTTCTTCAATTGCAGGCTTCTTGCTCGCGATTTTGATTCAAAGGTCTTCTGTAACGCTTCCCATGCATTGGATGCCTTTGTACAGTCTAAAATGTGCACTTGATGTTCCGGTTCGACGCCGAGCGTAATCGTTACCAGAGCTTTACTTTCTTTATTCTTAAATCGTTCCTCTTTTTCTGATGTGTGATTTTCCGGTAGGTTAGCTTCACCGGTTACATAGTGCCATAACTCCCTTTGTATTAATGTCATCTTCATATTGAATTTCCATGACCGATAGTTCGCACCGTTTAATTTGTCGATGCGATCAACGAATTGCAGAGACGATGCCATTCCTTCCCTTTTTCTTTGAGAAATATTAGGGCTTCGAGAAGTTTTCACAGATATGATAGGTTATGTCTTCTCTTGTTGTTCTTTTCCGTGAAAGGGGTTTATCGCGTGCACTTTTTGATCAACTACTTTGTGTACTGGGCCCATAACCTTGTTGAGAAGATATATATTCTTTCAAGATATAGTTAAAATGGGTCATCCTGTATATTGTACAACCAGACATACAGGTGCAAAAGGATGAGGATAACCAGACTTGATACAGTGAAACTTATACATTCTATTCTTTAAAATCACAACATAAAAATACATAGAAGAGTAATTCAAATTAACGAACAAAAGAAAACTATACCATAGACTACACAAATGCATAGTTATTAATACGAATCCAGTATATCGTCCTATTATGTGTAATCGTCATATATGATTAATATTGTAGAGCAGTGCTCGGAATTAGTTGCTCATTTCGAGCCGATTCCCGAGGCGACGCCTCCTATTCCCCCACTACCACTTGACGCTCGAGCAGACGCTGCGGCCGAGCCGCCGACAGCGTGTCTATTGCTTTAAGGGGTAACGCCACTCTAGAGCTCGAAAAAAAGACGTTTCTTTGATAATTTTTAACGGAGATGCAATAAAAAAAATGAGAAATCTATTTATAGGAGTTTATTATACATGTTTCGAAGTATATAAAAAAATTTGTTTATTAATATTTAGAAGCAAAATGGCGGCTATATTATAAAAAACTCGAGGCCTCTTTTCGCCGAAGAGGCTTCACGGCCGGAAAGGTTACTCCCACAATTTTTAATCTAGAACAAAAAACCAAAATTTTTTAAAAACTATATATAATTGGCTAGAGACTGACGTAGGGGATTTTGAAAATATTGAATTTTGAATAAGTAGTGCTTATTTGAAAAAAAGTCCATTTTTCGGTAAAAAATTTCACCGTAAATTATTTATAACAAAAGAAGTTGACAAAATATCAAAAAACCCCTACGTCAGTCCCTGCAGAATCTAATAACGATGCTACTGTGCAAATTTGAAATGAATCGGTCAAAAACTTTTCGAGTTATGTTTCCGGCCAACTTGAAAAACGTTGTTTCGAGAAAAACGCGTTTAAAGTTTTAAGTTACTATTGATCGACGTGCCATAGAGCGGCAGTTTCGGTTTAAAAACAGGTACTTAAAATTCCTTCCGCGCTACGGGACCAAGTGTACATTATTTTTAAGACTCTAAGGCATCATTTAAACGAAAAAAAAAAATCGATTTTTTGAAAATTCTAGAGTGGCGTTACCCCTTAATTCAGGAATGTCTCTAAAGAAAAAGAAAGCTAGGATTTTTATATCATTAGTAATATTTTTCTAAAGAAATCATTTCTTTCGTAATAAATAATTAATCGAAATGTTATTAATATATTATGTAATGTATTATACAATACATATTATACTGTCCCATTTTAAATAACGGATAGGAATATCTCGGATGGTAAGCATTTTGGAGGAAATTTGTTGATACAAAAGTTGTAGGGTACAAACAAGGCTAACTTATGGTGATCTTGACATTGACCTTGGCGATGACCTTCAAGGTCATTTCAATATCAAGTCAATTTTTTCAAATGGAACCCCTCATTTTTTAACCCGGAAGTGGAAAGAGCGGAAGATTTTACGTCCAAATATGACCTTGACCTTGACCTTCATCGCTACCTTCAAGGTCATTTTAATATCAAGTCGATTTTTTTAATGGAACCCCTCATTTTTGAGCACGGAAAGGGAAACAGAGGAAGATATCACGTCCGCATGTGACCTTGACCTCGACCTTCAAGATCATTTCAAGGTCAAGTCGATTGTTTTTTTGAACGGAACTCCTTATTTTTTACCAGGGAAGTGGAAAGCGCGGAAGATTTTACATCCGAATATGAACTTGGCCTTAACCTTAAGGCAAGATAGAGGAATCATCTATCCAGTTGAGGAAAGATAGAAGAAACACAGCCAGTTAATCGGTCCTGTTTGTATTTTCGCTATGCCTCGCCTGTCTGTGCGACTTTCGGACCCACGCTCCATGGCGAGGTTGTATAGTTCTTTTCGGTTTGTGTCCGTCAGTTTGGACCTCCCCGTCGGCCAGCATTCAGCATGGTTGAACCTCAGCTGATATAACCCGAGCAGATCGTAAGCCACAACACCCCCACCACGAGAAGGTGGACACAGGGGACACATGGGAGCACCCAGCCAGTTAAGGCAAGATAGAGGAGTCACCCAGCCAGTTAAGGCAAGATACAGGAATCACCCAGCTAATTAAGGCAAGATATGGGAGTCACTCAGCCAGTTAAGGCAAGATATAGGTGTCACCCAGCCATTCAAGGCAAGGTCGTGAGTATCCCAGTCACTTAAGGCAAGATTGAATGTCTGATCTCATGTTAAAGTCCACTCCATAAGCAAATTTATCTAATTAAATGTTCAAATAATTGACCGTTATTATCAAGGCATAACTGAATGCGATTTTGAAAACTTCTAATGGTTGCAAGAAGAACATTTCTTGGAATGTTGCGGCATGCGTTTGTTATGCGTTCCATCATATTTTGTCTTGTGGTAGGTGCTTCAGCGTAAACAATATTTTTTAGATAGCCCCACAAAAAAAGTCCAAATTAGACAAATCCGGAGACCTCGGACTCCATTCTACAAATCCACCACGTCCTATCCATTGATTCGTGAATCTTATATTTAAATAGTCACGAACTATCCTGGCATAATGAGGAGGAGCACCATCTTGCTGAAACCACATGCGGACTCTCGTGTGTAGATCAACATTTTCGAGCAATCCCGGTAAATCATTTATTAAAAATTGTAAATAGTTGTGACTATTTACATTTTCATCGAAGAAGTAAGGTCCAATCAAGTTTCCATTGACAATACCGCACCATACCATCAAACTCCAACGTTGCTGGTGATTCACTTCACGATGCCAATGAGGATTTTCTACAGACCAATAATGGCAATTGTGCCTGTTCAGTTGACCAGTATTATGAAAAGTGGCTTCATCACTAAATAAGACATAATGAAAAAATTCCGGATCTTGTTGTATCATTGTTTGTGCCCATCTACAAAACAGGCGCCTTCTTTCGAAGTCTCTGGCTTGCAATTCTTGTGTCAAAGTTATATGGTAAGGATGCAATCTATGAACTTTCAATATTTGGTGCACCGAGGATTTTGGAACATCTAATTGTCTTTCAATTTCTCGTGTACTAACATGAGGATCGTTTGCTACCATAGCTAACACTGCAAGTACTTGTGGATCACTCTCTCTGGTATATTAGTTCGTCGTCTTTGTCGCGGACAAACTGGTCTTTGACGTTGACGTTCTACAAGTCTCGCAATGGTACGATCGTTCGGGTGCCTTACATTGGGGAAGCGATTACGATATAATTCTGTAGCTTGTACATAATTACCTCGGCATTCTCCAAGTACGAGGATAATATCTACTATTTCATTCGGGGTATAGTCTGGCATCATGTAAGATAAAGATTCATTTATAGATAAGTACTTTGTACTGTTTAACTGATCTTAATAGAAAATTAAAAACGGGTGTGTCAGGTACTTGAGCAATGAATGCGGAGGCAGGTTTAAAGATTACACAGGTCAACAAGATTTTATCACAAAAGAAGTAAAAGGTGTACCCGAAGGAATTTGATGCGCTGAATCCAAATCTGGCCTAAAAATGACGCCATCACGTCAGGATTTTGAGATATTCTAACCTAAAAGTGCAAAAATGGCTGTTTTAGGGCATTATTGAAGTTCACTCCCGGTTGCATAGAATTTTACCGACAAAAACTAAACAATGTACCGTAAAGTACGATTCTTGCCCTTTAATTTCCATTTTTAAACGTCCAAATAGGATTTTTTTTCACCGAGATACAGTGGATTTAAGTTTTTACTGCATACAGAAAATCACATAAAGCGAGGATGTTGGTTCATTTGAAATACCTTAAATTTTTTGGTTTTGAGTAATTCTGGAAAAAAGAGTTTGTAGTTCAAAGGGTTCCGAAGGTCGCATTCGACGTTTCACTCGTTCTGTGTTTCACATTCTCTGATTCGCGAGATTTGCCGATCAATGCGCTATTTGTCTTAAAGGGTCACGTGAGTGCTGCTCAAATGGGTAACGGGTGCATATTCTTGCGACGATAGCGCTGCTCACGAATCTGGGCTCAGATTTTCAAAATTCAAGATGGCGGATTCAATATGGCGGACGTAGATCTGAAAAATTTAAAATTAAAAAATAAAAAAATACTTTGGTACTCTGCGTTAACTTTTAAATTTAAAAGGTTTCTTGCGATTTTTCGCTAGAATGCGTTGTTTCCGAGTAAAAAATTTCAGAAAATTGCAATTTATGTGCGCAATTGACCGGGTGGATCACATTCCAGCAGTACTTCTCAAGATAGTTGGTGGGTCATTGCATATTCGGTTGGCATTCTAAGGGATACCATTCCAACAGTCTTTCTCAAGATACTTGGTGGATCGTTCCATTAGCGGTTGGCATCTGTAAAGAATCACTTTCCAACAGTTCTTTTCAGGATAGTTGGTGTTATTATATTTGCAGTCGATAATTTCAACGATTAGAATTCAGGTAGTTAACTATTTTTTTCTTTCTTTCTTTAGGAATTTTCGTAGTTTGAGTGCGTATCTTGATATATTGATCTGATTAAGAATAATGTTGAAAAGAAGTTGTGTTAATGATCCTAACGTGTTTTGCTATGTTTGCGGCAAGTATGCTATAGCAAAACAAAGACGCAACATCACAGATTTGTTCAAGGTAGCTTATCAAAAGTACTTCAATTTTCCTATCGCAAATCAAGATAAACCATGGGTACCTCATAAAGTTTGTGTATCGTGTTATTCGATTTTATTACATTGGAAAAAAGATGATAGTAACTCGCAAACGCTGCCGTTTAATTTACCCATGGTTTGGCGTGAACCAGTGACTCACGAAGACTGCTATTTTTGTCTATGCAATGTGGAAGGATTTAATAGTAGGAATAAAAATTCTATTTCTTATCCTGAAGTTACCTCAGTCACAAAACCAGTTGCTCAAAAACTTTCGGATTGGGTTCTGATCTCACGGGAAAATCTGGAACTATTGGAAGACGAAAACGTAAGGAATGATGGTACGCAATCGGATGATAGTATTGATTTCGATACGGCAGAAGGTCCTCAATTGTTCACGCAAACTCAGCTAAACGATTTAGTAAGAGATTTGATGCTGCCTAAAAGTCGATCAGAATTGCTGGGGTCTAGGTTACAAGAGATGAATCTGTTGGCTCCGGGGACATCTTTTGCTTGGTACAGAAACAGAGAAAAAGATTACATTCCATTCTTTGCTGAAGATGATGAATTAACTTATTGTACGGATATACATGGTTTGATGGCAAAATTGGGTTTATTATATGATCCTAGTCAATGGCGTCTTTTCATCGACTCCTCCAAGAGGAGCCTTAAGGCAGTTCTTTTACACAATGGCAATGAATATGCTTCCATCCCCATTGCCCATTCAGTATACTTAAAGGAATCCTACGAGAATATGAAAAAGGTTCTTGGAAAAATCAAATATGATGAACATAAATGGTTCATATGCGGTGACTTAAAGATAACAATTATACTTCTTGGGCAACAGTCAGGGTACACAAAAAATCCGTGTTACATTTGTTTGTGGGATAGTAGGGCTAGGGAAGAACATTGGAATAAAAAAAGTTGGCCTCTGCGTAAGTCTCTCAAGCCAGGATCGTTCAATGTTCTTCAGAAATGTTCTTCAGAAACCTCTGGTTGAACCTAAAAAAATACTTCTGCCTCCCTTACACATCAAATTAGGACTCATGAAGCAATTTGTTAAAGCACTTGACAAGAATGGAAAATGTTTTCAATCTCTCCTTAAGATATTTCCATCTTTATCTGATGCAAAAATAAAAGCAGGAGTTTTCAATGGACCGGATATAAGAAAAGTTATGAAGTATACGGAATTTGAAAATACGATGACAAAATATGAAAAAGCGGCATGGGTGGACTTTAAAAATGTTGTCAAAGAATTTTTAGGGAATAAGAAGAACGAAAATTACGAGGCAATTGTCGAGAAAATGCTCAAAAGTTTCGAAAAGCTAGGTTGTAACATGAGTTTGAAAGTTCATTTTCTTCATTCTCATTTGAAATCATTCCCTGAGAATCTTGGAGACATGAGTGAAGAGCAAGGAGAAAGATTCCACCAGGACATAAAAGAGATGGAACGTAGGTACCAAGGTCAGTGGAATGTTGCTATGTTGGCCGACTACTGCTGGAATCTTAAGCGTGATGAAGTGGGAGTTAATCATAAAAGAAAGTCTGACACTAGAAGCCTGGAACAAAAAAGAAAAAGGTTTCATAAATTAAAAGATTGAAACTAAAATTTTTCGACTATGTACTGATGCAAATAAAACTATGGGAATAAAAAAACAAAATTATAAATATGGCGGACGTCGATCCAAAAATATAATTGCGAAAACTAACATTTGGATAAAAAACTTCTTTTAACCAAATTTTAAAGTGATCTAAAATAGAATTTATTCTTTCAAATAAAATAATGACTCACTTATTGCTATATTTAAATATACTTTTTATTTTGATTTACTTGTTGTTAATTTTCCAGATACTGACGATTCAACGTAAACATTTTCAGGACGAAATAAGTTAGCTTCAACAATAGGACCGAATCCCCCTGATCGTTCTTTCAATACGATGAAAAGAGGAGAAAGAAGTTTTCCTTCAGCTGATATTGTAGGTTGGATCGTATAGCTATGAGTCATCGACGAAATTGATTGCACAATGCACTGCACCTGTTTTTCTCCTTCATTAGCCAAAGTTAGACCACATACAATATTATTAATAGATTCTTGGAGCGGCCATTGTGAGAAAAGCTTTGAGGAAACATTACCACATGATAAAATAGTCAATGTAAAAAAAATTCCAACTGGAACTACTGGAAAAATTCAACCTTTGGATGTATTTGGATTTCGCACTTGGAAAAATTTCGTACGCCATTTTTCAGATAATGTGATATTGGGTAACCACGATATGAAACTGCACCTAAGAAATAATATTATTAAATTACAATCGCTAGTACACAACCAATTTTCATCACCACGATACATTAATTTTTTCAAATATTCATGGTTTAAGAGCGGGTATATTGACCAAAGGCCCGACAGTTTTGAAAATCCGGTTGATTTTAGTTATGGAGACTCATGCAAAACTCATTGTGATTTATGCGAAAACGTAGCAATTATAAGATGTGGTTGGTGTCAAAAATCATTATGTTTTAAACATTTTTTTGAAGATTATCATTACTGTTCAAATTACATCGATTAAAAAACTTCGTGTAACGAAAGACGTTTTACCAGACGCAGACCTGCTAATTGTTTTTTAATTGCATCCATGCCGATAAAAAATTTTTGGTGTTGTAAAGGAATACAAATTTCTTATTATACAAAATTATTTCAAATAAAAAATCTGAGAAAAATTCAAAAACATGTTGCATTTATTATTTCCAATTTTATTCAATGTTTCAAGGTACTCTATGATAATTTATTACTAAATTATAACTAAAAAATGTGTTTTCAACCCCTTAAAAATAGGGGTTGCAACCCTCATGGTTGAAATTATCACGGATTACTTAAACTTTTGATAAGAAGTAATCTGCATTTTGTTTCGTTCGAAAATATTGTGTAGAAGCTGAGATATTTAAAAAAAACGGTTTTTGAGGGTGATCTTTAAGGGTGGTTTTCACCCCTTAAACATATTTTTCGTTATCAGCGACCTTCTATAATCTCAAAAGTACTTACACATTAATCTCGTGTGAAGTTATATTAGCTTAAGTGTATTTTAATCAATATTTGTGTTAGGGGTTGTTTACCCCCTCTAGGGGTGGAATAAAAAAAAACGCTGAAACACGTCAACTTTATTTTTTAATTTTGTCGATGTAAACATTTTTTTCCAATTTTTTTAGTAGTTTTGTAATTTTTTATTACGAAATTATAACCAAAAAAATGTGTTTTCAACCCCTTAACCCTTTGAGGGGCACATTTTTTAAAAGAACCAATCACCAATGTCAAAGTTGTTCGTAAGGTTTTTGGAGTCGCTGATTACGATTCTGCAGTCAGAATTTCAAAATTCAAAATGGCGGATTCAATATGGCAACTATCTGTAGCTAAATTCATGGTTTTGTCTTCGATTGGCGTGAAACTTGGTATATGGAGGTTTTGAAGATTGCTAATTACAATCCTGACATCAGAATTGCAAAATTTCAAAATGGCGGATCCAAGATGGCAACTATTATTTTCAAAATCATGTTTTTTCATTCAATTAGCATGAAACTTGATAGAGGGGTTTTTGAGGTTGCTCATTATTATTTTTACGTCAAAATATTGTTATGTTAAATCCAAGATGGCGTCTGTTTTCAAAATTCGCAGTTTTCCGTAGACTCGATAAAAAAATTTGTAAACCGGGATTTTCATGGTTGCTTATTACGATTTTTTAGTGAGAATTGTAAATTTCCAAATGATGGACCCAATATGAGGACTTTATTGATAAATTTATAAATTTTGTTTATAAATTTCAAATAAACATTGTCAAATTCCAAATAAAAAATAAATATGGTGCCTATTCTCCCTCTCAGCGTGACCCGGAACTAACGACGTGGACGTGGGAAGAAACTAGTTCCTTTTTTCTTTTCTTTGTTTTTTTTTTTTTTTGTTTTTTGTTTTTGTTTTTTTGTTTTTATTATATATATATATATATACACGTGAAAATAGTTAAAATAATTGAAAAAAATTATTAACAAGGTCATTCGGTTATTGAGTTATTAGGTTTTGGGGTTATTTAAAATTCAAAAATTAAAAAAAAAACCAGCGTGTCAAAAAATTTGCAAAAAATATATATAATAGTACTAAGTATAGACAATATGTATAAAAATTTACAGAGCTCTAGTTTTATCCGTTTACCGATAGCCGATTTTTTCCGAAAAAAATCGATTTTTTTTGCAATTGATATTTTATTACAATAAAAAAACAAGTCAGTTGGCCTAATTTTTCGTAATGGTTGTATAACTTAGTTACCTAAGAGTCTAAAACACGTCTTAGTGTAGGTTAAAGGAGTGAAACATCGAAGAAATGAAAAGAAAATGAATATAAAATAGGTGGTCGCTATAGTAGCCACCGCCCCTCAAAGGGTTAAAATAGGGGTTGCAACCCTCATGGTTGAAATTATCACGGATTACCAATATTTGTGTTAGGGGTTGTTTACCCCCTCTAGGGGTGGAATAAAAAAAAACGCTGAAACACGTCAACTTTATTTTTTAATCGATGTAAACATTTTTTTCCAATTTTTTTAGTAGTTTTGTAATTTTTTATTACGAAATTATAACCAAAAAAATGTGTTTTCAACCCCTTAAAATAGGGGTTGCAACCCTCATGGTTGAAATTATCACGGATTACTTAAACTTTTGATAAGAAGTAATCTGCATTTTGTTTCGTTCGAAAATATTGTGTAGAAGCTGAGATATTTAAAAAAAACGGTTTTTGAGGGTGATCTTTAAGAGTGGTTTTCACCCCCTAAACATGTTTTTCCGCCGATAAAAAAAAATACGTGTCTCTTATTTTTCGATGCTCTACAACATATTCCAAATTCATCAAAATCGGTGAGTTCGGGTTGGAGACCTTTCCTTGTAAGTGATACACATGTATTGTAGACATTCCTATTTATTCATTTAGTTTGGCTGCATTTGGTCTAATAGCATCAAGTTTTAAATATCTTTTATGATCTCGGGATGAGTTCAGAAGTTCTACTTCGAGTTAAAAAGTTACTTGTTGCCGTTCAGAAAGTAACTCGGGTAAGATAAAATTAATAAATTACTCACTAGTTGCGTTCGGAAATGTCAAGTAAGAACGTTAGAGTATACTCCAGAGTTGCTTTTTAACCTTAGAATTTTCAGAGATTTATAGGGTAACCCCACTATTTTAGCACGCAGTTATAGCTGTTATAAAACAAGACAATGACTACGGAAGCATCGTAGATGTGGTATCTTTTGTTGATTCAATTGCGGGACGTCATATCCCTTATCGTTTGGAAAATGGAGATTTTGTTATACAAAATGATATTATTTTATTAATTGATTAATTCGATAAGCAAAGAATTTAAGATTTTGCTAGTAATTTGAATAAAAAATAATAATTTAACATTTTGGGAATATCAGGAGACGCGGTAGCGTCTCCGGCCATGTTCAAAATTTTGGACGCTACAAGTCTCTTATCCAGAACTATTAAAGTCGATTTTTTGGGGGTACAGAACTATTAAAATATAAAAAATTTTGAAATGCATGTAGCATATTCTGAAAGGTGGCATCGCCACGAGTAAGTTAAGTTAAAAAAAAAAAAAAATCGGTCAAGCCGTTCTGGACATACAAACGGTCAAAAATTGATGTGCTCATGAAAAATTTTCTTCTCTGTCAGCAGTCATATGTACACTGCTCTTCTTTCTTACCTTTCACTCACACCTCCCCCAACTTCCATTCACCCTTCCCACCCCTCATCCCCCTTTCTCACCACGCCCCCTCTCCTCCCCTCCCTCTCTATTTTTTCATTTTTTCGCTCTATCTCACATTTTTTTATCATCTTTCACTCCTTCTCACTTTCTCACACTCTCTCTGGTGTATTTACCATTTATTAAAAATTTTCAAAAACCACTCCTTGAGGGTGAAATTTAATATCTCAAAAACAGTACATTAAAAAAATACGGTACTTGTGTCGTTAATTAACATTTCTTATGGGGTTAATTTACTGTTCAATAAAAATTTTCAAAAACCACCCCTTGGGGGTAAAATTTAATATCTGGGAAACAGTGAATTGTAAAAATATGAGACATGTGCCGTTAATTAAGGTTTCTTATGAGGTCAATTTACATCCCAAAAAATTTATATATATTTATATAATGGGATATAACAGGGAGTAAAATTTATAACATTGTCCTTTAACTTCAAAAAATTCTAAGTTTTTAAATAAACCTAATAAATAAAATTGAAAGAGATAATAAATATTTTCTTAATTTTTGATCTCTCTATACTAAACGATAAGAAATTAATCCTAATCCATCTCATCCAAATAAAATTCTAAGTAAATTAGGTCTAATGATTATTAATATTATAGACATAATCTTCAATATATAATCTTAAATAAAATATTAATATAAATACTAAAACTATTAAAAATAAATCAGGAGACGCGGTAGCGTTGAATTTTCTGAAACAATCGCGTAGTATCTCTCAATTTATTTGTATATATCAGGAGACGCGGTAGCGTCTCCGGCCATGTTCAAATTTTGGACGCTACAAGTCTCTTATCCAGAACCCTTAAAGTCGATTTTTTGGAGGTACAGAACTATTAAAATATAAAAAATTTTGAAATGCATGTAGCATATTCTGAAAGGTGACATCGCCACAAGTAAGTTAAGCCAAACAAAAAAAAAAATTGGTCAAAGCGTTCTGAACATACAAACGATCAAAAATTGATGTTTTTCATGAAAAATTTTCTTCTTCTCTGTCAGCAGTCATATGTACTTCTCTTCTCTCTTACCTTTCACTCACACCTCCCCCAACTTCCACTCTCCCTCCCCTCCCCTCATTCCCCTTTCTCACCATGCCCCCCTTTCTCCCCTCCCCTCCCCCTCTCTATTTTTTCATTTTTTCGCTCTATCTCACACTTTTTCATCATCTTTTACCCCTCACTCTCTCACACCCTCTCTGGTGTATTTACCATTTATTAAAAATTTTCAAAAACCACCTTTTGAGGGTAAAATTTAATATCTGGGAAACGGTGCATTGTAAAAATATGAGACATGTGTCGTTAATTAAGGTTTCTTATGGGGTCAATTTACCATTTATTAGAAATTTTCAAAAACCACTCTTTAGGGGTGAAATTTAATATCTCAAAAACGGTACATTGCAAAAATAGGGGACCTGTGTCGTTAATTAACATTTCTTATGGGGTTAATTTACTGTTCAATAAAAATTTTCAAAAACCACCCCTTGGGGGTAAAATTTAATATTTTGGAAACGGTGCATTACAAAAATATGAGACATGTTAATTAAGGTTTCTTATGGGGTCAATTTACCATTTATTAAAAATTTTCAAAAACCACCTCTTGGGCGTGAAATTTAATGTCTTGGAAACGGTGCATCGCAAAAATACGGGATCTATTTCGTTAATTAAGGTTTCTGGAGTTAATTTATTAAGAATTTTCAAATACACTAGTGTAAAATATTCCATTTACTTACTATTTGTATAATAATTTATATAATAATAAAATTTATGTTAATTGAATTTATCGCTTAATCTTTCGTTCTAATGTAGATATTTAATAAAATATTCAATTTACTTACTAAGTAAAATTTATAACATTGTCCTTTAACTTCAAAAAATTCTAAGTTTTTAAATAAACCTAATAAACAAAATTGAAAGTGATAATAAATATTTTCTCAATTTTTGATCTCTCTATACTAAACAATAAGAAATTAATCTTAAACCATCTTATCCAAATAAAATTCTAAATAAATTAGGTCTAATGATTATTAATATTATAGATATAATCTTCAATATATAATCTTAAATAAAATATTAATATAAATACTAAAACTGTTAAAAATATATAATACCATGAATATTGATATTTCATTAAGTATTTTTCATTTTATTAAGTTCAGTATTTCATTAAGTATTTTATTAAGTTTTTCATTAAATATTTTCCGAATTATAAAGCTCCAAATTTGCAGTACTTTGATATAAAATACAAAATATTTCGTAAAATATTTAGTTTTCGGTAGGTCTTACCCTAATACTTTTATGCACAAAATAATAAGACAAAACTATTGGTGCAAAGAATATAGTTATCCTTAAAGAAAAATACGCAATTGCATATTGCAAATAGCATAACTTTTTTAAAACTTTTTTTTGCACCAATTGATTCATATATCTGTACTTTAAAAAGTAGGTGATATCTCAAAAAATCATAAATGAAAAGGTCAAGCCATGTTCAAAAATAGACCCTCAAGATTTTGAATTTTTACAAATTTAAATGATTATCTAATAATATATCACCATGAAAAGTAACTGATATATTATACAAGGTGCCAGTTCAAAGTGAACATACATAAAGTGTATATTATCTAAATAAATTAATAAAATAAATAATATAATAAATTTAATAATATATTACCACGAAAAATAACTGATATGTTATTCAAGGTGCAAATTCAAAATGAACATACATACATAAGGTGTATATAAGTAAAATTGATTAAAATTTGACTCTAAGTGAAAGTACATAAGTGATATGTTATTCTTAGTGCACAAAATATAAAAGTCGTTTATTGAAGTTTGATTTGAAATTTATACAAGCCTGGACAATGAAAAATAGTTGTTTTTGTAATTCCAGAGTACTAATTTGTTAATGACTCGGAAAAAGAACATGGCGGCCTGCTCTCAAAAAACTTCGATGCGTTTCTCAGTATCCACTTAAGAATAATAATACTTACATTCCGATTCATCCGACACAACTTGCCTCTGACTATTCAATAAGTTAGTAGTACTGTTAAATATCAATCACATATGTCACCCTGCCCAAAGAGAGAGAAAGAGAGATAATGCAAATATTTAAATTAATCATTATCAAAACACTTAAATTTTGTACATGCACTTTAAGAAGCATGTCACTTACTTTTCAGAGTCAAATTGTGGTAAATTTTGTATCTATATTTTAACGATATTTATTTCGCACTTGTATCTTGAATAATTAATATCTGATTTTTTATAGTTGTATGTTACGTCAGATAATCACTAATCTTTTTAAGCGTGTAGCTTCTTTGTACTTGACATGAGAACTTTTTTACTTATGAATTTTGAGTTTATTTAATATTTACCCGTTTCAAACAATACAACACTTTTTGATCAATAAATTACTCGCTGAAAATATGGTATAACAAATTCAAAATCGGAAATTGATACGAAAATTCGAAATTTTACTACAGAAAGGTTGGAGATTTTTAATCTAAACCATTTTCATAACTTTTTCATTTTAATTATTTATTCCATCCATCGAAAGTTTTTTGAGAGCAGGCCGCCATGTTCTTTTTCCGAGTCATTAACAAATTAGTACTCTGGAATTACAAGCAACTATTTTTCATTGTCCAGGCTTGTATAAATTTCAAATCAAACTTCAATAAACGACTTTTATATTTTGTGCACTAAGAATAACATATCACTTATGTACTTTCACTTAGAGTCAAATTTTAATCAATTTTACTTATATACACCTTATGTATGTATGTTCATTTTGAATTTGCACCTTGAATAACATATCAGTTATTTTTCGTGGTAATATATTATTAAATTTATTATATTATTTATTTTATTAATTTATTTAGATAATATACACTTTATGTATGTTCACTTTGAACTGGCACCTTGTATAATATATCAGTTACTTTTCATGGTGATATATTATTAGATAATCATTTAAATTTGTAAAAATTCAAAATCTTAAGGGTCTATTTTTGAACATGGCTTGACCTTTTCATTTATGATTTTTTGAGATATATTTTATAAAGATATGTTAGAGTTATATTCAAAGAAATACTATGAATCATGAAAATGAATTACAATACTTTATTATAGATGGTTCAGTCTGCATGTCAAACTACAGAAAATCAAGAGACACGGTAGTGTCTCGGTGCCAAATGTAGTGCAGCGAGACCGGTCGTGTATATTTACGCGAGTCGGAGAGTTGCAAGACCCTCAGATTATCGGATCTCGACAACCGCTGAACCGATCGACTTCTAAGTAGACTCAATCGATAGCTTGGGTTCGATTTTCATAACAAAACTGTTTTTATTTTTTGGCTACGTGTCCTATAAGCTGAGATATTGCGATGCAAAGTTGAGATCTGAAAATTTTCATTTAAGAAACGTCGTCATCAACATTGGTGGTGAGCGGAGTGATGAGGTAGGGGTCCGGAAATGTACGTTTTGCTTTTTCACCACAGTGTGGCTCTGCATGCGTTCAATAAATCGCGCGTCGTAATGGTTTGACAGCTCGTCCACAACAACGCGCCTGGCAACGCGTAAACAGGCGTCGAACGAGAAACGTCCTCCGGTACGCATCTTCACTGCGTACCGAGTGACCGGACGCGGGCGCAACAATATTTTTCTTTGACTATTTATATCGTAATTTTTCACTTTATTTTGCATGTTGTAATTATACGAATCGTTATTAATATTGATAATATTACACAGCTCCACAAAAAAAAATGAAAAAATTCTTCCATAAACCAAAACCACCCTACCCTATGTTTTTGGGGTTGCTGAATTCGAATCCATGGTCAGTTTAATTCCATCACGTCAGGATTTCCCATAACCTCAAAAATAAAGCTCCAAAACCCCATAACACGCAAACTTATATAGTTTAATCCTTAACCATCTTGACCAACGCAACCGCATTACTCTATCATCCTCTAACCCCAAAAACCCCTAAACCCCATAACCTGATAACCCCATAAACTCAAAACCTAATCAGCAATAGAGATTTGGTTCCTTAATGCTGGGAGACCTCAGTCAATGCGCTGTTTCTTGACGAGTATCAGTCATATCAAATTTTAACCCCTCAGCCTCCTACTCTCATTATCTTGTAACCTCATAAACCTTAAATTGCGAGAACCCTGAAAATTCCAAGCTCGATTAACAACAGAAATTCGAGTCTTCAATGCCGGGAGGTCTAAGTAAATGTGCTATTTCTCTTGCGAATAGCGCACCCTATCACCTCATATCCAGCGATAAGGATATGTGTTTTGTTATGTGTTTGATGTCGAATTACTTCTCGATATCATACCTACATTCAGCCAAACCCAGGAACAACGACGTGGACGTAGTAGGATTTCGTTCCCTTTGGGGTGCTTTTTTATCGTGAGTTCCCCTTGCCTCTCACATTCGGGGTGCTTTATTCATGTGAGTTCCCCTTGCCTCTCACATTCGGGGTGCTTTATTCCTGTGAGTTCCCCTTGCCTCTCACATTCGGGGTGCTTTATTCCTGTGAGTTCCCCTTGCCTCTCACAAATAGAAAACAAAAAGAAATTAATACGAATAAAAATAAAAATATAAGCTAAGGAAAAGTAAATGATTTCTATTCATTCTTGCTTCTCTTATGGTATCTTACTTGCTTACTCTCAAAGGAACGGCGAAGGGAACGTCGCTTACGAGTTTTACTGTTTACTTTAGCATCTCGTTTCAAATTCCAGCAGTAATCCGCCATCATGTTTACTCCCCATACTCCTTGGTATCTCTTTTCCATATCTTTCATGTCTTGGTGGAATCTTTCTCCGTGCTCTTCGCTAAAGTCACCCAATGGAGGTATTTATTTGGTTTTGTAAAAAATCATAAAATTAATTTTCAAGTTGATGGGGTGATCGGGTTGTTGAGTTTTGGGGTATCTGGGGTTGGAGGATGATAGTTATGAGACTTAGGGGTTACAAGGATGGGACTGCTACTTGTCAAGAAACAGCACATTGACTGAGGTCTCTCAGCATTAAGGAACCAAATCTCTATTGCTGATTAGGTTTTGAGTTTATGGGGTTATCAGGTTATGGGGTTTTGGGGTTTAGGGGTTTTTGGGGTTAGAGGATGATAGAGTAATGCGGTTGCGTTGGTCAAGATGGTTAAAGATTAAATAGTTTGCGTGTTATGGGGTTTTGGAGCTTTATTTTTGAGGTTATGGGAAATCCTGACGTGATGGAATTAAACTGACCATGGATTCGAATTCAGCAACCCCAAAAACATAGGGTAGGGTGGTTTTGGTTTATGGAAGAATTTTTTCATTTTTTTTTTGTGGAGCTGTGTTATTAACATACAATTCATTTTGAGACCACTTATTAACTTGTTTGATGTGAATATTGTTATTGATTGAACGTATTCTTCCGATGTACTTTGCATTTTTTTCTCTTAGTTTGTGAAAAATCGCTATTGTTTTGTAATTGAGTCGTTTCTTAGTGTCTCTTGTCATATTGGCGTTTTATACGTATACGGACAGCTTCAATCTCTTTTTGTCTTACTAGTACTAATGGAAGTACTTTCTGAGGACCTTTTTCAATACATTTACCATAGTGAAATATAGCACTCATTAGTTTATACAATGGTCCAGCTATTGATATTTTACTTGTAGGGACAGAACATAAACTAAAATTGTGTGGTATCTTCACTAATTTACCATTCTGTAATGAAAATAATACTAAGTGAATAATAACTATCTCTTTCGCCGATATTATTTCATTTTTTATTAAAATATCATTTTTTCCACAATATTCACATGATTTGTCATTTGACTGATTCCAATGTAAAAATGAAATTTTTAATAAATCATTAAGATTATAACTTTTATTCTTTAAATTGTTAATAGAAAGAGAAACAAGTACATTATTATCAGTACTAATTTTTGTATTACCACATGACTTGCACCGACTAATAGAAGTAATTTGATGTTCTATTAAATTTCTTATATAATTATATTTCATACAAAGAGCAGTAAGAAATTCAGAAACATCTCGTTTAACACGAATCGTAAAGTACTCTCCTAAATCTTGCCGTATTGCACAAGTATTTAAATTATGCATTCCATTTTTATATCGATGCGCTAATGTACTTAAAACATCTAGTTTATCAGTATTAAGCAATTTATTCCTAATAATACTTGAATGTAATAAACATTTTAATATTGCATTTGCATAACATGAAACGTTATCTATATTTTGAAAACTACGTATGACCCAAGCAGTATTTTGTCGAGTTTTTTGGTCTGACTCTTGAACGGAAGTAATTACTTTCGACAACGTCCATGGAACATCTTTTACTTTACGATGACGCTCTTTCAAAATAGTAATCGTATTTAGAAAAAATTGAGAATAAGTAATATATTCTTTTATAGTTTAAAATAATATAAATAATACTACAAAATGCGTGATATCAGTACAAAATTACCTTTTCAAAAAAAGATAAAAAAAGGTGCCAAATGTACGCGCAGATATACGAGATATAATTATGAATAATACTACAAAATGCGTGATATCAGTACAAAATTACCTTTTTTAAAAAAGGCGCCAAGTGTACGCACAAAAACGGACCTCATTACAAAACTATTTGTATATATATATTTACTGTATAACATTTAAATTAAATAAAAAAATATTGCAAAAAATTTGGCGCTGCTATATACATGTGTATATACACAACTATTCAAAGATTTATTCCTACTTGGTGTCATTTTTTGACACATCATATCTTTTTAAGTAGATTAAAAATACCTATATATAGACAAATAGTACAGTAAATGTATAAATGTATTGTGTATTGTGTAAAGTTTTACGTTTACCTTACACAACACATTTAAATTACTTTCAAATATTTCTGGTATAGCAGCGCCAAATTTTTTGCAATATTTTTTTATTTAATTTAAATGTTATACAGTAAATATATATATACAAATAGTTTTGTAATGAGGTCCGTTTTTGTGCGTACACTTGGCGCCTTTTTTAAAAAAGGTAATTTTGTACTGATATCACGCATTTTGTAGTATTATTCATAATTATATCTCGTATATCTGCGCGTACATTTGGCACCTTTTTTTATCTTTTTTTGAAAAGGTAATTTTGTACTGATCTCATATTACTGGGAATTTCTACGTTTGTATCCGACACAGTTTCTTCGATGTTACTGATTCAGAATCACATGTTACTGATCCAGAATTACAGGTTATAGATTCGAATAAGGATGCAAAGAATTCAGATACAAAGGTCGAAAGATGATCAAAAGGTGCCACACTTTTTTTGATTGATTAATGGCAAAAAAATTCATCGAAATTTGCAAATACAACTATTAGAAATGAAGAGAAATGAAAAAATATAGTCAAAAAATTGGAAGAAGCAGGTTTTGCCAAATATACGTGGAAACAAACTGAAGAGAAAATAATTGGGAGAAAATAATATTCGATTTTGCCTCTGCTCCGTCATTGCTATTTACGCTATACGTTCGGAAAGTCGCTTGACTCTGTATTATTCCGGAGAGACACAGAGTTTACATTTAACTACCCTCAAATTCTCCTTTACCCGACGAGTAGAATTTCTGAACCCAGCCTTGGTGGGTTTAAACATGTTCAATTTTTTTAAACGTTTATCATATTTCTTCTTTCCAATTGGCGCAATTTTTTGATTTCAAACATTTTTAAAAAATATTTTTGTATCAAAGTTCGTTTGGTATCTTTTTCTACCTTTTTTTAAAAAGTAATTTTGTAATATCTGTGATAAGTTACGGAAGTTGTAAGAATAGATTTTCATCTGACATACCGTAATAAATTATGACGGCTTTTATTGCACTGTGAAACATGCCGATATCACCTGCATTGCAGCTCCGCATTTCGCATCTTTCTTCGACCGTTTTTCTTATTTATCCACACATACACACTAGAAATATATCACGAAATAGGCGCTATCGTAAAACAGTCAAGCCGTGTCGACATATTTATTTGCATGTATACCATTTGGCGAAAAATGTGAGAGACAGGCGGGTCTTCATCCTGATCGTTGCATCGTGTATCTTGTTACAACAATTGTACAATGACAACTGCACGGATAAATTGTCAAAAAAAATTTTTTAATGTTAAATTATTAAATCCAACTAACTAAAGTTCTCAATTCTTAACATAAAACTCTACAACATAAAAAATCTATTTGAATTATTTCAAATCTAATTTGGGACTGTATCTATGATTCAATACCAAATTGTTTTAAATCTCACGGAACTGAAAATTTTTTTGAATTTAAATTGAATCAAATTCCACTTTAGATTTATTAAAATTTGATACAATATTTGGTTTATATATAGTATAAAATATGTAAAAGAATTTTAATAACATTATTTATTTTAATAAATTAAATAAACAATAAACCACAAAAAATAAATTTTTTTAGTAAAAATAAAAAAGATTCTCTTAGAGAGAAGAAACTTATCGCTACCTTACTTTTTCTTTGTACACTACGAACAGCATGTTACTTATTGTTAATAGCTGCGATATCTTATGTAAATTTCAAAGATTTATCGCCAACGATAAATGAGTATGAGTATAAATATGAGTCGGTAGATATGTGTCAAAAACACTATATTCCAACTATTTACTAAGAGAATAGACTCATGTGCTATCGTCGAAATTCAATTTCTCGTTGGACAGACGGACAATTTAATTTCGGTTGAAATTCTATTTTCAGGGCATAGCCAGTTTCATTGCCCTTTCGTCAGAGTACAACATCTGTGTTGCAGTCAGCGAGAAGATCTTGAGAAATGCCAAGACTGAGGATTTTGATAGAATAATCGAACGGCTGAGCTCGAAGCATAACGCCAGGGGAGTCATAATATTCGTCGACGAGGATAACATAAGGTAGGACCAATCTCAAGTTTATTGTATTTAAATAAGGTCGTCACTACATAAAATACGATATAAGGAGACATTGCAAAAAGCGCGATTGTTGAAATCTGTCTCGTATGAAAAATGTGGTATGCTCGCTTTATTTATTTTCTTTTTCTGTACTCAGAGCAGAAAAATGGAATTACTGAACTGCGAAAGGATATTTTTTTACTCTTTCTACCATGCATTCTACAATATATTGGGTGAAACGTTCTTAAACATCGGAACAAATTATAATTTTTGTGTAACTTATTTTTATTATATAATCCTACAGTACTTGTCGAATTAAGAAAGCATATATCCAATGCAAAAATCAAAAATATTAAAATGTGTATAATTTTCTTAGCGTAAAAGTCTTTTTAAAATATATATACATATGTATATTTAAATTTAAAAATGCAATCTTTTAAAAATGCAAACTGTGATATAACTTTATTTATATCAATATTTAATAATTTTAATTAGAATTATATGTATTATATATTAGAACTTAAATATACATGAATATGTATATTTAAGCAACCCTTTCCTAATTGCGATCGTCGATTTCCGAATCGATATAACTTTCATGGTAAATTAAAAAATGCTTCAAAGCATAAGAAAGAAAATTGTAGACATGTTGAAACAAAGAATATTAATTTGAAACATTTTTAAAATAATTAATTATATAATAATATTATATAATAATATTTTATGATCAGTTAAGCTTGATAGTAGATATTTGAGCAAGATATATTATATTATAGATATTTGTGCATCACGACGCAGTCAAGCAACGAAATAATCTCCAAATTTCTGCCAAAATCTGGTACATAATGGCGTAATATATCGGCGAATAATGGGACGTGTAATTTCTAATTATCCTAATGTCATCCTAATATGATAATATCTAATGTGATATCGGCAGAAGTAGTAATATTGAATTAGGAAATCGACGATCGCAATTAGGAAAGGGTTGCTTAAATATACATATTTATGTATGTTCTAATATAATACATATAATGCTAATTATATGTATAACATATAATGCTAATTAAAATTATTAAATATCGATATAAAATAAGTTTTATTCGTCTTCTGCAAAATCAACATGAGAAAACATGAGAAAATTGTGCGACGGACGAGTGTTAAGAATGATTTAAGGATTCTGATTCTGATGTGGAGAAATTTTTTATGGTCGAGAAAAAAGGGACATTCTATCGTTCAACACTATTTAGTATTCTTTCTTTCTATGTATAATCATTATCGTATCAAACAGATTTTGCTTTTCTGAAATGCAAAAATTTCAGATAATGTTTCTTAAAATGAAATTGTTGAAGAAAATTTGAGGAATAAAATTTAACACTCTGTTACAGAAAATAAAGTGCTAAAGTTTTTGAAAACAACATGCATTTCAACAATGAGTTAAAAGCGAATCAGGGTGTAACGAGATAAATCTCACCAATCAATAAATCTCATTAATCGCCAGAACGGTGATTAATCTCACGTTTTATAAAGTTGATACTAGTTTGCTTTTAGAGATAAAAGATAAAAGATGAATGAAGACGAGCGTACGACCGATTTGATCGCGCTAGTAATTAAAAAATCTGGCTGTACAATTTGATTGAAAAAAGAAATACGTCGTCGTAGCTAAATAATCTGTTAAAGTCAAAGCATTAGAATCGATATTAAAATTGATAATACGATTTGTTATTGCTTTTCGATGTTTTCACTAATATATAATAGTTTTTTTACTCCTAACTGTTGCTAACCGACAGTTTTTTTTACAAACAACGAAGAGAATATACATTTCACCGAGGTGAATACTTTGTAATGGATCATCTTGATAGCCACAACATTTTACTTCAACTTCTTACAAATTTCTTATTAACTAATGGGGTAATTATTTACTATATATAGGGGAGGCAACTCCTGACATTTATCGGCAGTTATGCATATCCAGCAAGCAAAATCCACCCCACCCCCACCCCCTGCTTTAGCCCAAAACGAGGTTTATAATTGTACAAAGTTTTTTGTTTATAACTTTTTAATAAGCATTGAGCACCGATTAAGTTATAAGAAAAAGTTACTCAGGATCATGTCCTTGATAACATATGTCAAAGTCGAGGTCATCGAAGTTGTCTCTCCTATAGTAAATAATTACCATATATATATACAGGGTGGCCCATCGAAAAGGAAACAAACTGAATAACTCTTACAAAAATGATTTTTCGAAAAAATGCAAAAACATGTCAATTATTATTGGAAGGGGGACATCTATTGACGTAAAACTCTTACCCTCAACTTCCACCCCCTAAGCGGGGGGTGGCAACCCTTAAAAATTTTAAACGAGAAGGGGGGTCGAATAATATATCATTGGAAAGGTCTCTCAATTCTCTATAATTCTACGTTTGATTTTTTAAATTTGATCGATTTGTTTAGAAGATACAAGGTGTTTTACAGGGTTACAGGGTTGTATCTAAAACAAACAAATCTGCATATCTTCAAATTTTTTTTATTATCTATTGTCAGCGTAACAAATGTTCAAAATGTTGACCACTAGCTTCCATACAATAATAAAGATTCTGCTCAAAACGTTGTCGCACATTCTGGAGCATTTGTGGAGTAATTTTATGGCATTCGTTAACAATACGTTGACGTAAATCTTCTAAAGAAGCTGGTTGTGTTTCATAAATTTTACTTTTTAAATGTCCCCATAAAAAGAAATCCAGTGGCGACAAATCTGGAGAACGAGGAGGCCATTCAATAGTGCCTCTTCTTCCAATCCAACGATTTGGAAAAGTTTGATCCAAATATTTACGAACAGACAGTGTATAATGTGGAGGAGCTCCGTCCTGTTGAAATATTAATTGATCTTCGAGATAATGTTCATCATTTTCGATAATATTGGTTAACATTGGATCAATTATGTTTTCTAGCAGTTCCAAATACATATCTCCAGTTAAATTGCCAGATAGAAAAAAGGGACCAACAATACGATCACCAAAAATGCCAGCCCAAACATTTAATTTTTTTGGGTGTTGAGTATGGGTTTCATAAAATATGCTTGGATTAGAATCTGCCCAATAGCGACAATTATGGCGATTTACTGTACCATTTTGAAAAAAAGAACATTCGTCAGAAAAACAAATATTAAAGAGGAAATTTGGATTATTCGTTATTCGTTCACTCATGACCTCACAAAATTGCAACCGACGGTCAAAGTCGTCTTCATTAAGTTCCTGTAACAACTTAATTTTATATGGGTGAAACTTATGATGTTTTAAAATTCGTTGAATACTGGTTCGACTAACACCAGATACAGCAGATAATTGCCTTGTACTCAACGTAGGATCAGCAGCAACATGGCCTAAAATCGCTATTTCCACCGCTTCATATCGTACACGATTTTCAGCATTCCGTTTTTTATTAACCACAGATCCTGTCTGTTTAAATTTTGCCACTAACTGCAAAACGTATTTACGATTGACATGTTTATTTGCATGCCTTTGATTGAACAGCTCAGCTGTTTTGTTAGCACATTTATTATTTTCAAAATAAAGTGCAATTATTTCGATCCTTTCTGCAATCGAATAAACCATAATGTCAAAACAACGAATTATGAAATTTACTTGTCGCAAACACTAGATAAGTACTGATCTTGCTTATCGAAGCACACTGAAGAAAGATTAGGCTTCGTATAAGTTTAAATTTCGTTCAGTGTAACAAAAAGTAGCAAAGAAAAAACCAAAACATTGGAGCACATTGACGTAGAAATTTTCTTCAGTGTAGGCAAAGTAGTAAAGAGAGAGAAAGAGAAAGAATCAAAACATTGGAGTATACACATTGACGTGGAATAAATTCAAAACTTGAAAGCTTTAAGCTTTATCAACATTTCAAACAATTACTACGCTAACTAACACAATTTGAACACCTCTTGCAACCGATTAATGACCTGGTTAAAGATTATAAAGATTTATTTGTTTTAGATAAAACACTCTGTATCTTCTAAACAAATCGATCAAATTTAAAAAATTAAACGTAGAATTATAGAGAATTGAGAGACCTTTCCAATGATATATTATTCGACCCCCCTTCTCGTTTAAAATTTTTAAGGGTTGCCACCCCCCGCTTAGGGGGTGGAAGTTGAGGGTAAGAGTTTTACGTCAATAGATGTCCCCCTTCCAATAATAATTGACATGTTTTTGCATTTTTTCGAAAAATCATTTTTGTAAAAGTTATTCAGTTTGTTTCCTTTTCGATGGGCCACCCTGTATATTGTTATGCATTCTCGCCGGGGCAACTCCAACACAAGCACACACACACAGGCACTCGCGGCACTCTCTGCCAAAACAGAAAAAAGCTCTTCAGTTTAAAGGAACGAATACGCTTTATTGAAAAGCCCAATCAAGAGACACGGTAGTGTCTTGTGCTAAGTCCGCGCAAGCACAAGACAGACACTACCGTGTCTTATTACGCGAGTCGGTCAGTTGAGAGCACTCAATATTTCTGGTTTTCATATATCCGCTCAACGGATCGACTTCTAAGTAGTCTCAATCGATAGAGCGGGGTCGAATTATATAATAAAAGTGTTTTTATTTTTGGGCTACATGCTCTATAAATCGAGCTATTACGACGCAAAGTCCAAATGTGAAAAATATCATTTAAGAAACGTCGTCTTCTCCGTCGTCGACCATAAAAACGTACTGTTGAGGCATTCGACACAAGATCGCGCTAGTGATTCTCTGGAAGTGTGATCGATCGTATAGTGTGATCGATAATCGATTGTAGTAGTAAGTGACGTCGATAAACGAAAGTTAGGTTATTAGCGACAACGATAGTGAAAAGTAAAGTGAAAAATAGATAGTGAAAAATAGAATAATTTCAATATTATGACAAGGTGCAATAGTGAAAATTAATCTGCATCATGTTCTTTACAAATTATCGGATATGTTAGAGATGAGAAAAAAGTAAGTGAATTGAATTTGTGCAAAATTCATAAATTTTAACATTCCTGTTACAATATATCTTTTTTCTAGGAAAGATAAGTACAGAAGTGCAAATGAAATGTTAAACGACAAGTCTGAAATTAAAAAATCATGGAATCTTTATGAGAAGTACAGCCTTATTGTTGATGAATACGATGACGAATATGAAGACACACATGATAATCATGACATTCTTGGTAGCGCACCAGACGATTCCACAGAAATAGATTCTAGGCCTTTCACCACTCGGAGGGTTAGTTTAAATATTTTATATTTTTAATTTTAATTTTATTTATTTGTAAATTTTGTTGTCTAAGTAACAAATTTATTATGCAGGTATTTCATAAACGCCATAAAAATGATGCTAGGATGACAATGAGAATGAAAACGAGAAACCTGTACAGATAATAAGTTTACGTGGTCATGGTTCGTACAACGGCAAGATAACGTCAAGAATATTCGGAACAAATTGGATAATGATTGCTTACTGCATTCTATCTTGTCTCACAGCATTTTCATCCTTTATGTATTACATTTTATTTTGTTTAATAATAGTACTTTATATTATAATTATGTGCACTTTGGTTTGAAATCGCTGAAAGAAGATAACACAGAAAAGATTCAAGATGGTGTATCATCCTAAAAAACCAAACTTGCATTTGTAATGGGCCATCTTTGAGAAACATCAGGATAACTTTGAGAAAGCTGCCACCATATATATATATTAGAGAATATTGATAACATACTACATATGATATACACATAATAACAAGAAATAATGCGGTAAGTAATGTTGATTGTTTACTGCATTTTATCTTGTCTCTCAGCATTTTCACCCTTTATGCATTATATTTCATTTTGATTTTAAAATATTTAATAATAGTATTTTATATTATTAAAATTGTGCTATATGATAAGAATGATTTTTATTTTTTGTAGTTTGGAATTGCTGAAAGGAAATGATACAGACAAGATTCGAGATGTATATTCGAGATGGTGTATCATCCTATAAATACTATATAGGATATGAAAATGGTTGTGTAGCAAGAAACAATGTGATAAGTAATGATGATTGCTTACTGCATTCTATCTTGTCTCTCAGCATCTTCATCCCTTATGCATTACATTTCATTTTAAAATATTTAATAATAGTATTTTATAATTCAAAAAGTATAATTAAAATTGTGAGGTAAGCAAAGAAGTATTCAATTTTATAATTTATTATTTTATTATTTTAATATCTTCTTTTATTTACAGGACATAAAAATGGTTTATTTTATATACAAGATATGAAAATAGTTGTGTAGCAAGAAATAATGCAGTAAGTAATGTTGATTGCTTACTGCATGCTATCTTGTCTCTCAGCATTTTCGTCCTGTATGTATTACATTTCATTTTGTTTAATAATAGTACTTTATGTTATAGTTATGTGTACTATTTGGTTTGGAATCGCTGAAAGAAGATAACACAGAAAAGATTCGAGATGTTGTATCATCCTAAAAAACCAAACTTGCATTTGCAATGGACCATCTTTGAGAAAGATGATACACCATCTCGAATATTTTCTGTGTTATCTTTTTTCAGCGATTCCAAACCAAATAGTGCACATAATTATAACATAAAGTACTATAATTAAAGGAAATGAAATGTAATACATACATGAAAATGCTGAGAGACAAGATAGAATGCAGTAAGCAATCAACATTACTTACCGCATTGTTTTTTGCTACGCAACTATTTTCATATCTTGTATATAAAAGAAACTATTTTTAAGTCCTGTAAATAAAAGAAGATATTAAAATAATAAAATAATAAACTATAAAATTGAATACTTCTTTGCTTACCTCACAATTTTAATTATACTTTTCGAATTATAAAATACTATTATTAAATATTTTAAAATGAAATGTAATGCATACGGGATAAAGATACTGAGAGACAAGATAGAATGCAGTAAGCAATCAACATTACTTATCGCATTGTTTCTTGCTACGCAACCATTTTCATATCTTATATAGTATTTATAGGATGATACACCATCTCGAATATACATCTCAAATCTTTTCTGTATTATTTCCTTTCAGCAATTACAAACTACAAAAAATAAAAATCATTCTTATTATATAGCACAATTTTAATAATATAAAATACTATTATTAAATATTTTAAAATCAAAATGAAATATAATGCATACAGGGTGAAAATGCTGAGAGACAAGATAGAATGCAGGAAACAATCAACATTACTTTTTGCATTGTTTCTTGTTATTATGTATATATCATATGTGGTAGTACGTTATCAATATTCTCTAATATATATATAGTGGCAGCTTTCTCAAAGTTATCCTGATCTTTTTCAAAGATGGCCCATTGCAAATACAAGTTTGGTTTTTTAGGATGATACATCTCGAATCTTTTCTATGTTATCTTCTTTCAGCAATTCCAAACCAAATAGTGCACATAACTATAACATAAGTACTATTATTAAACGAAATAAAATGTAATACATACAGGATGAAAATGCTGAGAGATAAGATAGGATACAGTAAGCAATCAACATTACTTACTGCATTATTTCTTGCTACGCAACTATTTTCATATCGTGCATATAAAAGAAACCATTTTTATATCCTGTACATAAAAGAAGATATTAAAATAATAAAATAATAAACTATAAAATTGAATACTTCTTTGCTTACCTCATTTCTTAAGTCGCTATTTTTCACTATCGTCGCCGCTAATAACTTAACTTGATAAAACGGAAAAGCTCAAGAAGAGTAATGTCATTTACAAAAAAGAGTGATATCTCTAAAAAAATTACCTTTTTAAAAAAAGGTAAAAAAAAGGTGCTAAGTCCGCGTCAAAAGTATCTTTGCAAAATAGTATAGTATTATTAACTCTAAAAAACTATTTAAAAACCTATTTCCAAAAGAGTGTGATTTTAATCTACACACATAAGTTATTTTAATCTAAACAAAATGGTTTATTTTAAACCATAAAAAAACTATAATTTAATTATACATTCTACAAAAATAATGATATCAACAAATTGTGCTAAGTAAAAATAAAAATTTAAAAAAATATTTTAATAAAAAATGATACAAAATAATGTAAAAAATAATTTTAATTTTTTAAATTATATCCTACTAAAATACTGATATCGAGAAATTATGCTATGTATTTAAAAATAAAAATTTAATATTTTAACAAAAAATTATACATAATTGTTTTAATTTAAAAAAAATTATGGTATTGCCCCAACTTAATAAAACTTTTTGAAATAAAATATATAAAAAAAAAATAATATAATATAGTATAGTTTGAAAGTTTAATTTAAAAAAGAAAAACAAATAATGTAAAAATATAAAATTAAAAATTATTTACAAAAAATAAAATTAAAAATTAATGGAAAAATATAAAAATGTATATAAAAATTAAAAATTAATATAAAAATAAAAAATTTAATTAAAAGACTTAGCTCTGCTACAAAATATGCTATTTTAAAAATTAGCAGCGCTAAGTTTTTTAATTAAATTTTTTATTTTTATATTAATTTTTAATTTTTATATACATTTTTATATTTTTCCATTAATTTTTAATTTTTTTTTTTGTAAATAATTTTTAATTTTATATTTTTACATTATTTGTTTTTCTTTTTTAAATTAAACTTTCAAACTATACTATATTATATTATTTTTTTTTATATATTTTATTTCAAAAAGTTTTATTAAGTTGGGGCAATACCATAATTTTTTTTAAATTAAAACAATTATGTATAATTTTTTGTTAAAATATTAAATTTTTATTTTTAAATACATAGCATAATTTCTCGATATCAGTATTTTAGTAGGATATAATTTAAAAAATTAAAATTATTTTTTACATTATTTTGTATCATTTTTTATTAAAATATTTTTTTAAATTTTTATTTTTACTTAGCACAATTTGTTGATATCATTATTTTTGTAGAATGTATAATTAAATTATAGTTTTTTTATGGTTTAAAATAAACCATTTTGTTTAGATTAAAATAACTTATGTGTGTAGATTAAAATCACACTCTTTTGGAAATAGGTTTTTAAATAGTTTTTTAGAGTTAATAATACTATACTATTTTGCAAAGATACTTTTGACGCGGACTTAGCACCTTTTTTTACCTTTTATTAAATTACAGAAAACGCGTCTAAGCAATAAGACGGACCAGGCAAATCTGTCGATTGTTGTTTGACAAACGACGGCTCGTTACCAGGGAGCGCTCCGCGACGCGAAGCACACCGGGTGACCAGAGCGGATGCAACAATATATATATATATATACATATACGAATAACATTCGTTTCTCTTCATTACTGTTGCTTAATTCCTTTTCACATGAAATTTCATATCAAGCTCGCTCACATGACTGTTACGTTCTGTGGACCCTGATTTCTTTTTTGAGAAATTTGATGGAATCGGACCAAACCCAGTCTCTAAATCTATAGAATAATTTATAAGATAAAGAACAAACAAAAACGTGCTAATAATCGGCAAGCGGCTATAATACCGACATGCTTATGTTGTATTAAGACTTAAACGACGCATGGTTCGGCGAATTTAGCCAGTAATTTGCCACGCTGGGAGTTGTGAGAATGGAATAGATTTGGCGCAGTTCGTATAAGGTTCGTCAATTCATATTATTTCAAGCATGTTCTCGCAGCGCGTGACTCGGTAGAGCTCGGTGTGACTCTTAAATTTAAACTTGTCGCATCGTAGTGATGCATGAAGGAGATGCTACCCATAATACCGAGGTCAGTTTCAGGTATCACTGGTGGCGCGTTTCCTTTGACTTGTGCCGACGAACTTTGATATTTACCGACAACCGACGGGAAAGACGCGCCGATCTTTATCGCGCTGGTGCGCGCTAATCATGGAGGATAGAGATAAGGAGGCCGCTCTTATTGCATTTTTTCAAAAAACACGATCAAAAGTGGTTCCATGAGTTAATGTCAAAACTTGCGAGAGATGTCACTTCGATTCCTTAGTTCAACTCATGTACACTGTCCGTGCGTTTGTCAATCACGCGCCATCATCTACCTGCACGTAATCGTACCCCCACTATTTTAAGCCTTGCAATTGAAGCACCAACTGTAACTTGAGACCCCTGAATCGGTCTCATTTCTTATACACATAGTGTGACCTCCTTATCTCTATCCTCCATGGCGTTAGTTTACTTGCGCAGTTTGCAACACTTTAAAGACTCTTTCCTCCCGGCTCGTGAAGACTCGTGGTTCGCGTATAATGCTTTCTCTTTTTATTTCATTTGACATCTCTATCATTCACACAGCACAACCACGCCTTACGAAAACAGTCAGAGCTTGAAATAGGACGAATTGACGAGCTGCGCGAGGCTCATCGAACCATGTGTCGTTTAGAAACCCGTCCGCCTTTTAGTCCGCCTTTAGAAACCTTTCGAGCGACAAAATTCCAGATAGATGCGGCGTTTTTATCCAAACCAAAAAAGATACGACAGTGCTTTTATCAATCTCGTCCAATGTAAATAATAAAACCAACGCCGGTTGGCAAAAACGATCATAAATTTTATGAAGAGGAACAAAAATTTATTCACAACAAAAATTTATTATGTTTAATGTTACTAATAAAAACAGAGTCCGAAATGTTAATTAAGCTTTTCTATAATCCACAAAAACTTGCAATAATAAACTTTATATTTTAAACTTTGTAAAGCACATAGTTCTGCGTGCATACGCACGCACGCACGCACGCATAAACATGTTAATGCTTAATAATAATAAGATTATTACTATTTTTATACGCTATTCTATTGATGAATGTAATATAAGAATACGATCGATTAAAAAAAGATATTATTCTTGTAACTTAAATTATGTACGCACACAAAACTGAAATATACTTAAAATATAGCTTTTAAAAGTGTAAAATAAAAAAGTAAAAAGAGATAAAAAAATTAAAAATATAATAAAAATAGTTAAGATTTTTAAATATTAAAAGAGTTAAAAAAATAAAGACGAAAGGTAAAAAAGTTAATAATAAGAAAAAATTAATTACAAAATATGAAGAAAATGTTTAAGATAAAAAAAATTAAAAAAACTCCCGACTGCTGCTTGTGATAGTATTCAAATTTACTTTAAATATTTTAAAAAATTTTTAAATGATTTTAAATAAAATATTAAAATACTAAATAAAGAAAAATTATTCAGATATTTAAAAAATAATTATTAACACCAACATTTAAAATCAAATTGATTTTAAGTTGGTGATTGTGTTTGCGTTTAAAGTTCGACAGTGTCGACGCGCATCTTGTATTTAATTGTGTACTGCGATTGCGCAGATCATTGATTGGCCAAAAAAGATCCAGGCTCGACCGTAAAAGGCGAGTTAAAGTTTACTTCTTACTATTTAGTAACTCACAGTCAAGAATGTATTAATTGTTTATTATTTAAAAAATAATTAAAAAATTAATTATAAATATTAATTAAAATAAATTAATAAAAATAATAATTATCAAGTTATAAATTGTTCTTTCTTTCGTAAAAATTGATTATCTCTTTTTAGTTCTTTAATTTAATGACAGTTACAATCTATTATACTATTATTATTGGCAATATTGTAGTATTAGTGTTTTATAATTGTGTGTGAAGAGTATTTTTAACTGCTTTTTCAAATATGTAATTAATCCTTAAGCTACAATCATGGGTATTTCATATCTCATTTTGATTTGTATCTACAGAACTTTCTCGAAACTTTGAAATTTCTATAATTATTTTGTCCTAAAAAAAGTTTATGATGGTAGGAGTCTATGTGAGCAATCGAAATTACCAATTTTCCTGTAAATACCACCAGCAATTCATTTCTGCGTCGTACACGAATGACTCATGATCGTAGGAGTAGGATTTTTTGTGTAAAGTAAAAATTATATAAAAATCATTGTAAGCATAATCATTTTATTTCAATTTTAAATTCTAATGTCTGTGTTTACACAATATCTCTTTTTACAATACAATTTTAAAAATTATTATATACTAAAAAACATTTTTCTCGAAAGAAAATCACTTATTTAAAAAAATGGATTTATATTGCTTATAATATAAAACGTTTATTTTATTAGAATTTGTTCTTGAATGTATTATTTTTACACCTAAA
Organism: Crematogaster levior; assembly: GCA_901521435.1. Lineage (NCBI taxonomy): Eukaryota > Metazoa > Arthropoda > Insecta > Hymenoptera > Formicidae > Crematogaster > Crematogaster levior. The sequence continues at coordinate 79,393 of CABEGB010001193.1, forward strand.
TAAAAAAAATGTGTTTTTTGCCATACTCAATTTTTTCTTTACTTTTTATTGAAAATCACTTATTTTTATGTGACCGAATAATTATATGTTTCAAAGAATTTAATATCTTTTTAAATTTGTGTTATTCGTGATCTTCACACAACGCATTAATATTATCCATATATGTATATGTATAATATATGTATATATGTTTATGGATAATGCGAGCTATTAATGCTGAAGTTCTAACTTTTTTCACCCCTGATCTCACGCTCCCCTCATTTATTGTGGCACATGTTACGTCTTTATATATCCCTGGTTCTAACAGTATATACATAGACATAAGAATAGACCGAGCACGAAATCTAGATTACGTTCAGAAACCATAGCATACGTGACATGTACTATATAACTTCTAGTATTATATCTCTCCATTGTTCAATGCATGGGCGTTAAACGACACACAGTTGTTGTATGTACAACGCTGTTGAGATAACACGTATTACTTCGCTTGAAAAGGGCCAAAACCAATGGCCGAAATATAGCGAACATAAATAAAGTCATCACTGGCCAGTTTGCAGTCAAACAATATCTTTTTATTTGATTTTAACCACTGTTGAAGAGAAAATTTGATTTTTCACGATTCTAGTATTATAGTTTATCCGGGTAGGTTTCTGAACATAACTCTGAAGATCAGATAAAAAGAGATAGACAATCTTTTTATTAAAAAGAGAAAGGTAGAGAGAAAAAAAGAGAATGCTAGATGGCACTTACTGTCTTTTTCTACCTAAAGACATCTTTTAGGCGTAAAGACATCTTTTGGTAAATTCTTAAACATCTCTTTAAGATCTTAAACACCTCTTTAAGACATCTTTAGGCATGCATTGTCTGGACTCCTTAAAGTTTAAAGAGTCATTGATCTTTCCCGTCACTCTTTATTTAGTAAAAATTTAATAACAAAAAATGACATAAATAGCATATAAGGTAAATGTTAAGATTAGGAGCGACCTTTTCGATTTCAATGACATATATTGTCGCGATCATACATGGTTCTGACTAATTTGCAAAACGTGCTTGTTGTCGTTTGTTGTTTAATAAAAAGTTATTAACAAAATAAGTTCAATGGCAATCCATTTTCATAAATTTTCAACTTTCCACGAGTGAAACAAGATTCACTCTACACTATTCGGTGTTCTCAGTGTAAAGCTACTGATCTCCTTTATTTACATTCTATAATATTCGATCTATTTTATTCGTATCTGTTCTTATATGTCAGTCATCTTTTGTCAGTTGTTGAAAGATGGATCTCGAAAAAATCATTATGCAATATAGCAAAATTTTTATTTTACTAGTGTTACAATCATTATAAACAAATCGGTACTTTTTTCAATATTATGATAAATATGTATCCAATATTCGAATAATATCAATAAAATATAATAAAATATATAATTCTAGAAGTTTATTACAACTCTCTATCATCTTACATTGTTAGTAGAAAGTTGGAAACTTATGTGGAAATTGTACAATGACTCCACAAACAACGTGTGAGCTGCACTCCACTTCAAAAAAACTGATCTAATTCAAATCTAATTCTACAGATTTTATAATTTTAATATTTTAAATTAAAAATTAGTTTAGATTAGGTTAGTTTTTCTAGGGTGGAGCGCAGGGAAAAGGACAAAGCTCCTTTCTCTCCTCACCCATTTTCTGTGGAATCATTGTACAATTTTATATGGGGTTTCAAATTTCCACCCACACACCACTGTCTACTCTTAAAGCAAACTTCCATCGTCGTGCGGTTCTACATGGGTTTCCAATTTTCCATGCAAAGCGAGTTTTATTTCTTTACATACTCTCTCTTTTCTTTCGGGGCGGAACTACTTCCATCGTTGTACGTTTTAAATGAGTTGTCGATTCTTCACGCGAAGCGTAGGGGTGTAACCTTCCCCCCGTGGGGGGTCGTAATTGGAATTTTCTTCATCCATGCATTTGTTTCTCAATATCATTCTCATAATCCCAAGTTATGTGTGCAAAGATCAAAGAAATTGAGATTTTCTTCAATACGTTTATTCCTTATAGCTCTTTTTTACTAACTGCTGGAAAAGGTCAATAACTTTGACCCCTTTAGAAGCCAAAGTCAACATCAAAGTTAACTGGAAGTTATTTGAGGAGTGCATAAAAGTAAATATTTACATTTCTTTCTTTGATATTACAGATTATAGATAATTATAAGAGAAAAAGCGAGAAAAGACTTATCAAAGCAGATATTAGAAAATATAAGAAAGAAAATATGAAAGAAATAAGAAAGGCAAAAGTAAAAGAATAAGTAAGTAGCCTGAATTCTTGAATGCACCTTAAGGAAAAGATTGAAAGTGATAGATTGAAAGTGACGTTTATAGTTATATAATTTTAAAGTAAAAGAATATATTTATAATAAGAATAATGGATAAATATGTATATATGTAATAAGGTTTTGGTCCATTTTATAAAAATAATAATCAATTTTAATGACTAATAAAAATGTAAAAAAATAAAATTTTATTTTTGCCGTCAAGATTTTCTTGTCGTTAAGATTTTGATAATAAATAAAAAATTAAAGATGTGTGCGTACTTTTAGTAGACGTGGTGCATACTTTTACCAATAATCTAAGTATGCATTTGAACGTTTTAACTTCAAATGTTATAATTCAACAAAGAGTTACCTAAAACTTATGTAAAATTGTTACAACAGATGATATCAGGAGACGCGGTAGCGTCTCCGGCCATGTTCAAAATTTTGGACGCTACTAGTCTCTTATCCAGAAAGATTAGAATCGATTTTTTGGGGGTACAGAACTATTAAAATATAAAAAATTTTGAAATGCATGTAGCATATTCTGAAAGGTGGCATCGCCACGAGTAAATTAAGCCAAAAAAAAAAAAAATCGGTCAAGCCGTTCTGGACATACAAACGGTCAAAAATTGATGTGTTCATGAAAAATTTTCTTCTCTGTCCGCAGTCATATGTACACTGCTCTTCTTTCTTACCTTTCACTCACACCTCCCCCAACTTCCATTCACCCTCCCCACCCCTCATCCCCCTTTTTCACCATGCCCCCCTTCCCTCCCCTCCCCTCCCCCACTCCATTTTTTCATTTTTTTCACTTTTCTTACACTTTTTCATCATCTTTCACCCCCTCTCACTCTCTCACACCCTCTCTGGTGTGTTTACCATTTATTAAAAATTTTCAAAAACCACCCTTTGGGGGTAAAATTTAATATCTGGGAAACGGTGCATTGTAAAAATATGAGACATGTGCCGTTAATTAAGGTTTCTTATGGGGTTAATTTACCATTTATTAGAAATTTTCAAAAACCACTTCTGTATATTCCGTGTAAAATATATGAATATAAATACCTCTGTGGTGTATTTTGTTTGTAATAATATGTATAATAATAAAATTTATGCTAACTGAATTTATCGCTTAATCTTTCGTTCTAATGTAAGTATCCATTCTTAAAAAGTCTATGTTATATCGATTTTCGCAAGTATTGTTGTCACTTTTCCGCGATGCTGATTGGTTATCTCGATGCTCTGTGCTGTGCGCGTTACTTCAAATCGATAAAAGCTTGTCATGGTTAAGCGTGACACATGTGACAGATTATGATTGTATTTCTTTTTGGATCTTTGCGCGTGTTATATGTGTACAATATATTAAGCTAGCGGCACACGATGCTATTTTATCTGCTGGATTGCTCGCGTGCGTCTGTGCTGGCAATATTTTTTTCTGTTAAACTGAAAATTATGTAATCTGTTGATCACGCTGTTGACTGATCTGCTGAATTTCTGTAAAAATCCAGCATTAAATTTCATGCCCAAGGGGTGGTTTTTGAAAATTTCTAATAAATGGTAAATTGACCCTATAAGAAACCTTAATTAACGGCACATGTCTCATATTTTTATAATGCACCGTTTTTGAGATATCAAATTTCACCCTCAAGGGGTGGTTTTTGAAAATTTTTATTGAACAGTAAATTAACTCCATAAGAAACTTTACTAACAACACAGGTCTTGTATTTTTGCCGTGTACCGTTTTTGAGATATTAAATTTCACCACTGAAGGGTGGTTTTTGAAAATTTTTAATAAGTGTTGGAAAATTTTTATTAAACAGTAAATTAACTTCAATAAGAAACCTTAATTAACGACACAGATATTTAGTAACAAAAATTTATTCTATTATTGAAATTATGTAAATGATTAATCTGCACATTGTAATTGAAACAAATGCACTTTGCAGACAGAGTTTGATTGTGTTACTTTTCTTGATTTGAAAAGTGCTGTAATTAAATCATTTAATTGTAGCACATATTTTTTTCGTTCCAGTTTGATGTAAAAAATTGCATATATTTATTTCAGGAAATAAAATATATCATTGAATTAAAAAAATATTTGATTCTATTGCATTATTGCATAAAATAAATACGTTGTTCTTTGATTGTACATGAGAAAAATATAAGTCAAAGCTGAAATTTCTCATTGAGCTCATACGATCACAATTGCATCACAGTAAATCGAAATCATGATACGAAGAAAGAAAGTATATCGACAATTATGAACTGTCATATGTACCGCTGACAGCAGACAATATTAAATTTACTTGCTAGAAAATCATGTGAAAGAATTCTTTTCAAGTTTTAGAAAAGATTTCTGTTATTACATCATTTTGCAATAATCATGTGTTCGGCAAACACATGATTATTGCAAATGCACCTTTTTTTGTATTCTATACTCCAATTTTATTTCAAAATGAAAGAGAAGATATTATCGCGTGTTCACTCGTTTAATCTTAATTCAAAATGTATGTGCTGAGTACGCGTAGGAAAATATAAAAATATTAAAGAAATAAGTGATAAGTGATAAGAATATTGTGTATGCCATATATGAGTGTCACAAATATGCGAAAATTTTACACACAGTTATGATTGCTGCGTGCAGATTTATCAGTTGTTAATTGTAAATTCGTACAATATCAATGGCAATTTTTTGTTTATCACAATCTAATCGTCATATTTTGCAATAATCATACACATGCATTTTTTTATATTGTACCGGTTTATATTGTTCAGTTGTGTTATGGATGATGCGTGGATATTCGACGAATTTTTGACAGCTCTCAATGTGCGAATATAAACGCATGCAAAATCTCGTATAAAAGAAGTAGTAGCCAAACACGACATAAATAACTTTCGATAAGCTGGACAGGCTTCCGTTACTAGCTCTTCTGTGTTCTACATGAGCTTCAGTATATGTAATACATCGCTACAATCAAGAAGTTCTGTGTTTTCATTTATTAACATTATTTAAGAGATCAGTATTTCTTATTGAAAATTAATAGAATTCAATTAATTATACATATAAATTATTCTATCAGGAGACGCGGTAGCGTCTCCGGCCATGTTCAAAATTTTGGACGCTACTAGTCTCTTATCCAGAAAGTTTAGAATCGATTTTTTGGGGGTACAGAACTATTAAAATATAAAAAATTTTGAAATGCATGTAGCATATTTTGAAAGGTGGCATCGCCACGAGTAAATTAAGCCAAAAAAAAAAAAAATCGGTCAAGCCGTTCTGGACATACAAACGGTCAAAAATTGATGTGTTCATGAAAAATTTTCTTCTCTGTCAGCAGTCATATGTACACTGCTCTTCTTTCTTACCTTTCACTCACACCTCCCCCAACTTCCATTCACCCTTCCCACCCCTCATCCCCCTTTTTCCCCATGCCCCCTTCCTCCCCTCCCCTCCCCCCTGTATTTTTTCATTTTTTCGCTCTATCTCATACTTTTTCATCATCTTTCACCCCCTCTCACTCTCTCACACCCTCTCTGGTGTATTTACCATTTATTAAAAATTTTCAAAAACCACCCCTTGAGGGTGAAATTTAATATCTCGGGAACGGTGCGTTGCAAAAATATGAAACATGTGCCGTTAATTAAGATTTCTTATGGGGTCAATTTCCCATTTATTAAAAATTTTCAAAAACCACCCCTTGGGGGAAAAATTTAATATCTCGGAAACGATGCATCGCAAAAATACGGGACCTGTGTCGTTAATTAATGTTTCTTGTAGAGTCAATTTACCATTTATTAAAAATTTTCCAAAACCACCCCTTGAGGGTGAAATTTAATATCTCGAAAACGGTACATTGAAAAAATACGGTATCTGTGTCGTTAATTAACATTTCTTATGGGGTTAATTTACTACTCAATAAAAATTTTCAAAAACCACTCCTTGGGGGTAAAATTTAATATCTGGGAAACGGTGCATTGTAAAAATATGAGACTTGTGCCGTTAATTAAGGTTTCTTATGGGGTAGATTTATAGTTATCCTTAAAGAAAAATACGCAATTGCATATTGCAAATAGCATAACTTTTTTTAAATTTTGCGTTTTTTTTGCACCAATTGATTCATATATCTGTACTCTAAAAAGTAGGTGATATCCCAAAAAATATCATAAATGAAAAGGTCAAGCCATGTTCAAAAATAGACCCTCAAGAATTTGAATTTTTACAAATTTAAATGATTATTTAATAATATATTACCATGAAAAGTAACTGATATATTATACTGATATATTATGCCAGTTCAAAGTGAACATACATAAAGTGTATATTATCTAAATAAATTAATAAAATAAATAATATAATAAATTTAATAACATATTACCACGATAAATAACTGATATGTTATTCAAGGTGCAAATTCAAAATGAACATACATACATAAGGTGTATATAAGTAAAATTGATTAAAATTTGACTCTAAGTGAAAGTACATAAGTGATATGTTATTCTTAGTGCACAAAATATAAAAGTCGTTTATTGAAGTTTGATTTGAAATTTATACAAACCTGGACAATGAAAAATAGTTGCTTGTAATTCCAGAGTACTAATTTGTTAATGACTCGGAAAAAGAACATGGCGGCCTGCTCTCAAAAAACTTTCGATGGATGGAATAAATAATTAAAATGAAAAAGTTACGAAAATGGTTTAGATTTAAAATCTCCAACTTTTCTGTAGTAAAATTTCGAATTTTCGTATCAATTTCCGATTTTGAATTTGTTATGCCATATTTTCAGCGAGTAATTTATTGATCAAAAAGTGTTGTATTGTTTGAAACGGGTAAATATTAAATAAACCCAAAATTCATAAGTAAAAAAGTTCTCATGTCAAGTACAAAGAAGCTACACGCTTAAAAAGATTAGTGATTATCTGACGTAACATACAACTATAAAAAATCAGATATTAATTATTCAAGATACAAGTGCAAAATAAATATCGTTAAAATATAGATACAAAATTTACCACAATTTGACTCTGAAAAGTAAGTGACATGCTTCTTAAAGTGCATATATAAAATTTAACAGTGTTTTGATAATGATTAATTTAAATATTTACACTATCTCTCTTTCTCTCTCTCTGGGCAGGGTGACATATGTGATTGATATTTAACAGTACTACTAACTTATTGAATAGTCAGGGACAAGTTGTGTCGGATGAATCGGAATGTAAGTATTATTATTCTTAAGTGGATACTGAGAAACGCATCGAAGTTTTTTGAGAGCAGGCCGCCATGTTCTTTTTCCGAGTAATTAACAAATTAGTACTCTGGAATTACAAGCAACTATTTTTCATTGTCCAGGTTTGTATAAATTTCAAATCAAACTTCAATAAACGACTTTTATATTTTGTGCACTAAGAATAACATATCACTTATGTACTTTCACTTAGAGTCAAATTTTAATCAATTTTACTTATATACACCTTATGTATGTATGTTCATTTTGAATTTGCACCTTGAATAACATATCAGTTATTTATCGTGGTAATATGTTATTAAATTTATTATATTATTTATTTTATTAATTTATTTAGATAATATACACTTTATGTATGTTCACTTTGAACTGGCATAATATATCAGTATAATATATCAGTTACTTTTCATGGTAATATATTATTAAATAATCATTTAAATTTGTAAAAATTCAAATTCTTGAGGGTCTATTTTTGAACATGGCTTGACCTTTTCATTTATGATATTTTTGGGGATTTTATATATTAAAAACTATTTAAATTTTTAAGGAATTAAAATTTTAGCAAAAAATCACTAAGTGTGTAGCCGACTTTACTTTATTAATCATTGCGATAGCGACGTAAATGCGCACTTGATTACACACACGCGCGCGCGCGCGCACGCGCGCGTGCGTGTGCATCGCATTTCATTTATCCCTTTAGCAATCCCTTATAAATTATCCTTCAAATCCTGATGGAAAATCATTCGTTATGGAGATAACTTATATGGAGCAACTTTTTTTACGCACTGGGTTCGGCCTACCGCTTTCTACGCACTCATTCGCTCAGACATTTAAATTACTTACTCGATAACTATTACAAAAAATAAAGAAATGGTACTTTTTTCAGTTTAACCAATCTCCATCTTTCAGTTGAATACCTTTACGTCAGATACCCTGTATATTGTTCATTTATATTGATATTTTACTTAACAAATCATACAGTTGAAGAAAATTTAGAAGAAATTTGAAATTTTTCTTCCGACGTGGCGCTTCGTAATTTTTTCTTGAAAGGTCCTCAGTTCTCTTTTCTGATCTATTTTCTCGTAAGATGTATCCTAATATAGAATGTTATTCGAAAGTTTCTCGCAATGTTGAAATGGTTAGGTTAGGTTACGTGACCAAGTTCTCGACGATCGAATGGCTTGCAATGTCGAGCAAATATTGGAAAGCAAACAAAACGCGAGAGAAACTCTTGAAGAGTTGAAAACTAAACATAACGGTTTGTCTCAATGTGTGCACCTGCAATCGAACCATTTTACGTTGCGTATTTTTGCTAGAACAAGTAGACTACTCGATAATTGCTTGCTACAGGTAGTAAGAGAGAAAACAGAGAAAAAATCAGGCAGCCAACATTATAGCACGCATCAAAACTTTCATTATTCTATTTATTTATTCATTCTCATGTTTATTATTCCTGTTAAAAAAAAATTCGGTTTATGAACTAAAGCTTTATTAAATCGAGTTTTGTGTTTGAGTTTATGATTTGTATTTTATATATTTAAATTTTTATATATTCAGATAAATACAAATCTAGCAAATAGTAAATTGCTTTACTTAATCGTTAAATACTGTATATTTCACAACATTTTTTACATATAAGATACACATAAGATAAATACATGCTAGCTCTGTAGGAGAATCTCATAGTAATTTAAATAGTTATAATCAGAGTTGAAAATTTGTTTTTATTTATTTATATCAAGTTCCTACAATGTAAGATAATAAATTAAGGTATAAAATCGTTGTAATTTTTTGTAATTAATAGTTAATAGTTGTAGTTAATAGTTAAAATTATTTCAAAACTTACTTTAAGAAAGATAGAAAGATTTGAAATTCCGAAAAAATCGATTTCGATCTTTTTGCATTTTTTCAAATAGCATTATTTTTTAGAAGCATTTTTCTGTTCACTAAATTAAAAAATTCTAAAATTTAAATTTACCAGAATAACCTCAAATCTTCAATGACATCCAATGATAAACGGTGATCATCTTGACGAGTGACACACGCACGAAGGATCTACCGCCGCCGTCGTCGCCGAAACCGCGTAAACTGAAGTGCGGTCTGAAAACGGCAACATGTCATGCCATAGCGCATAATTATTAGGAGATTAAACAACGAAGAATTGCTTAAACCTAAATACATTTTTTCGATTTGAACAACAAAAAAAGATAATGAGGATAAGGCATTATTAGAAACAGTAACAATTTATAATTCAGGCAACTTTTATAATTGATATAAGTATATTTGAAGACTTTAAAATATCATACCGAAATTTTTATACCGAGAGAAACGCGTTTCCCTCAAAATTATGTTTCCCAACAGTTTTGTAAGCATAATTTAATAGAATATTATAGATATGATTCTTTTTGTAATTTGAAAAACATTAAATTTTCTAACTAAACTCCATACAAAAAGCATTATTAATTTAAAAAGTGACACCAAAATATCAGTGGTTTTTTCGCCCGTTTTTGATTTCGCAAATTTTTTTCAAACTTAATTATGTGCTAAAGTATTTTATGATGAGACACAATCACAAAAAATTTTTGAATCGAGAATTAATTTCACACATAGAGATATGGGTCAAAGTAGTCAAAGTTAAAGTAGTTAAAGTTATTAACGCGTCAGTTCGTACGCTTGAAACACGAACTTTTATAAGTCCGATAATTTAAAACTTCGTACCTGGAAGTTTTGCTAGCCGACATCGAATTTGAAAGTTAGATTTTCAAAGTCCAAAATGATCGATTCAATATAACAGTCATATATTTAAAAAATTCATGACTCAAAGAATTATACAAAGAATTATAATCGATTTTCGAACCTTAACAGATTTTTATAAATTTTTTATAAATTTCTTATGAATTGAGATTTCTAAATTTCAAATTCCAATATAAATCACGAACAATATTTTATGAAAATTATTTATAAAAAATTATTTAAGCAACAAGTTTTAATAGATCAAGTATTGATCTTCATAAAAATAAACAAATTTTTTAACTTTTGTCCACCGAGTTGATCATTTTTTCTGGCTTAAGATTTGTAATCAGCGACTCAAGAAACTGATATTTTTTTTTATAGAAATTTAAAATGTTTTTTAAATATATATGTTTTCTTAATATGTGATCCACCATATTAAATCAACTATTTTGAATTTTGAAAATCTTTCAAATTTATTTTCAGCAACAAACAAAACATCTGGATACGAAGTTTTAAATTATCGGATTGACAAAAATTACCTCAAAATGTATAGGCTGATGTATTAATGAACTTTAACTATTTCAAGCAGAGAGGTATTAATTTGATGGAAAACTGGTTATAAAATCACTTTATTAGTGTTCGCAACGTTTCGACCATGGGTTGTGGACCTTTTCAAGTGAATTATATTCCTTCACACATCGATATTACATGCTAAAACGAAGAAGGAATTATAGTTCGTAAGTTGTTAATTGATATCGTGCAGATTGTAGCGTTGTATTTTCCATACTGTAACTCCTTCTTCGTTTTAGCTTGTAACATCGGTATGAGAAGGAATGTAATTCGCTTGAAAAGGACCACAACCCATAGTCAAAACGTTGCGAACACTATAAAGTGATTTTTGATTTTATAGCCAGTTTTCCGTCAAATTAATACTTCTCTCCTTAGATTGTCACTGGCGAAGAGAAGATTTTCCTATATAGTTTAACTATTTCGACTTCCCATATCTCCGACAATTCTCCGCTCAACTTAAAATTCTTTTGTGATTGTTTATTTTGCGACTTACTGCAAGATAAACTAGCTGCTCCAAAGCGTTATAGCTCTCCAAACAAATTTTTTTAACTTGTATTTTTATTCTCAATACATGTTGTAAATAAACTACAAAAAGGTTTCATATTCCATTAATGCACACGTCTATGCAAGTCAAATTTTTTCGACTTTTTGTGATTCCAAAATCTTTCTAATTTCCTTAAATAATGCATAATATTTGCTATATGTAATCAATTTAAAATAAATAGTTTAAAATAAATAAATAAAAATAATAAACAATAAAAGTAATATGAATCATCAAAGCAACCTTTCAAAAATGGATTATGTGAAGAACTTCAATTTCTTAAATGGAATTCTCTATTTTTCATTGTATGTGTATCTTATGTCGAGAGCTTTTCAAAAACTAATAAAATATTTGTTTATTAAGTATCTTCCGAGTTATGAGGTTTGAAAGTTGCAATACCGCGCACACACACACACACACACACACACACACACACACACACACACACACACGCACACGCACACACACACACACACACCCCACACACACACACACAAAACGCAATTGGTGCGTGTGCGTGTGCGTCGATGCTGTCACGTACGTGCGTGCGTGCGTGCGATGCGTGCGATGCGACGATGCGTGCGTGCGTGCGATGCGATGCGATGCGATGCGATGCGATGCGTGCGTATGTGCGTGCGTGCGTGTGCGTGGCGTGTGCGTGTGCGTGTGCGTGTGCGTGTGCGTGTGTGTGTGGTCAAAGCCCGAAACACGGGTGCTCTTAAGATTGACTGGTCAATGTGGCAGAGTACCAAGCATATTCGTCACAGACCGAAATAGTTTTATGTTTTGGCTTTTAATTGGTGTGTTTTTAGACAATCCTAGGAGTGACTAACGTGGCAAGTCAAAATTAAAAACTAAAAAGAACACTTCGGATTTTGACTAGTCAATCCTAGGTGTGGATTAATTCGGACTTTGACTAGTCAATCCTAGGTATGATTACAATGAGACCGTCTAAATCCGATAGCGCAATATTGGTCCCTTTGTAGAAATTATTAACAAATTATTTATTTTTGCAAGAACTTATTGTGACATTTGGAATTACACTTTTTATTTTTAGAGAGACATTTGTATTTTTTGTCAATGCAGTATCTTTACAATGGAAAGTTGTAAACCCTTTGTGGAACCTCACATTAAAAAGTGTACGCGTGGAGGCAGTATTACGGGGGGCTCCACTACCAAGAAACTATACACATAAGTAATTGTTAGTTACAAATTGCATATTTTTTCTTAAAAACAACTGTTTTCTTCACACCAATTGATTCCTCTCATTATTCTGTGTATAAAAGTAATGAGGTAAGGTCATCGAAAGGTGAATATTTTATGAGATATTTTATAATTTATGTAAAATTAAGAAATTATTTCAAGCTTTATAACTCGGAAAATACTTAATGAAAAACGATTTTTTCATAAACGCGACATTTCGCCGCCACGGAGGCCTAAAGGAAAATAAAGAAAAATGTTTCAGACAAAAGTTTTGTGACTTCGAGGGGGACATAAGATGGTGTCATTGGTTTGACCTTGGATAGTCGTTTGAAGATCACGTGAAGGTCACCTTTAATTTCTTAAATGGAAACCCCCATTTTTCAATGCATATTCTTGTAGCTTACCTTGAGAGCTTTCCAAAACGCTATAATAAAACGTTTTTTTAATCAGTACTTTTCGAGTTATGAAGCTTGAAAGTTACGGTACCGCCGGCATTAGCATTACCCAAGGTGTACCGCGTGAAGGTTGCATGGTCGGATTTACACCTCTGGTGTGTGTGTGTTTTGTGTGTTTGTGTTTGTGTTTGCCCGTTCACGGGCAACTCTAGATGTATGCGCTGGACATCCATCTTGCTGGAAAAACATGTTTAGGCGCAATTGTAGAAGAATATTTTCAAGCAATGGCGGAAAGAAAGTAGATTTCGTCGGAAATGTCCGATTTTACGCGCTGCGTTAATTAAACCGAGGACCGAATATTTGACTCCCGTTTAGTTTAGTCTTTAGTCTAACACACGTACACATGCACATTCTCTTTCTTTCGTTTCTTTTAGTTCAGTAATTTCGTCAGTAGTAACGAAAAAACTCTCCACGAGCATTTCTTACGTACGAACAACCGCAAAAATTCATTCAAAACAACATCAGCCTTGAATCGATTAAAAACGTCTTGTCTTGTCATATACGTTTTTCATGTCTGATACTGTCACGTAAGGTGTAACAAAATTCTCATTTACCAGCCATGTCGTATTCAAACGCGGAAGCTTGTGATATGATGCTTATTTTAGGTGAATGTGATGGTCAATTTAGAGCAGCTGCAAGATTGTGGCGAGAACGATACCCAGATCGCGCTCCTCATTCGTACAAAGTTTTTTCTCGCTTAGCTAACTGAATTACCAATAAAGGTATTATTCAACCGGATCACAATAAAGGTAGACGAATTCGACGCCAAGTTAGAGATGAAAGGATGCCGGAGATTCTTGCATCCGCTCAATTGCATCCCTGCCATTCATTAAGACGTACAGAAAGAGATTCTGGAATTAGTCGCAGCACGATCTGGCGAATTTTCCATGAAAACAAGCTGCATCCGTACAGAATGTCTCTTCACCAAGCATTGACGATTGACGATTTTAGATACAGATTCGAATTTTGCAATTGGATTCGTCAACAATCGCGCAACTTTCATCAGAAAATTTTATTTTCTGATGAATGCACATTTTCAAGTGACGGCTCTGTAAATACATGGAACTGTCGATATTGGGCACAAGAAAATCCTCATTGGTTCCGAGAAATTGACCATCAACATGTTTGGAAAGTCAATGTTTGGTGCGGAATTATTGGAAAACATGTCGTTGGACCGCATATCTTTGAAGTGAACCTAAACGGTATTCGGTACGCCAATTTCATTGAAAATGATCTTCCGCCCTTGCTTGAAAATATTGATCTACAATTGCGCCTAAACATGTTTTTCCAGCAAGATGGATGTCCAGCGCATACATCTAGAGTTGCCCGTGAACGGTTGAACGAAATGTTTCCAGATAAATGGATAGGCAAATATGGCCCACATCATTGGCCACCACGATCACCGGACCTCACTGTTCTCGATTACTATTTGTGGGGAAGACTAAAAGATCTGGTATACCGCGAACGCCCTACGACAAGAGATGATATGATTCGTAGAATACGTCTCGCTATTCGTTCTCTACATGTTGATGAAATTCTTCATGCAACAAATAATTTCGAGAAAAGAGTACTTGCTTGCATTGAAGCAAACGGTGGACATTTCGAACACCAGGCCTAATAACATCAGCCACACATACACACACACACACGCGCGTACAGCAGAGAGGGTTTGGAGTCGATAAATACTACGGGAGTGACGAACCGTGGGGTCCTTATCTCTGTTGACACACACACATTCACACACACACACAAACACACACACAAACACACAAACACACAAAGAGTTGCCCGTGACACACAAACACAAACACAAACACACAAACACACACACACACCAGAGGTGTAAATCCGACCGTGCAACCTCCACGCGGTACACCTTGGGTAATGCTAATGCCGGCGGTACCGTAACTTTCAAGCTTCATAACTCGAAAAGTACTGATTAAAAAAACGTTTTATTATAGCGTTTTGGAAAGCTCTCAAGGTAAGCTACAAGAATATGCATTGAAAAATGGGGGTTTTCATTTAAGAAATTAAAGGTGACCTTCACGTGATCTTCAAACGACTATCCAAGGTCAAACTAATGACACCATCTTATGTCCCCCTCGAAGTCACAAAACTTTTGTCTGAAACATTTTTCTTTAAAATGTCGCGTTTACGAAAAAATCGGGTGAGACGGGTGGTCTGGGATATATATATACAAGTACACCCTGTATTGTATATATATACAAGGTATATCTGACATATATATATATATATATATATATATATATTATATATATATATATCAAGAGACACGGTAGTGTCTCGGTGCCAAATGTAGCGCAGCGAGACCGGCCGTGTATATTTACGCGAGTCGGAGAGTTGCAAGACCCTCAGATTATCGGATCTCGACAACCGCTGAACCGATCGACTTCTAAGTAGACTCAATCGATAGCTTGGGTTCGATTTTCATAACAAAACTGTTTTTATTTTTTGGCTACGTGTCCTATAAGCTGAGATATTGCGATGCAAAGTTGAGATCTGAAAATTTTCATTTAAGAAACGTCGTCATCGACATTGGTGGTGAGCGGAGTGATGAGGTAGGGGTGAGGAAATGTACTTTTCGCTTTTCCACCACAATGTGGCTCTGCATGCGTTCAATAAATCGCGCGTCGTAATGGTTTGACAGCTCGTCCACAACAACGCGCCTAGCAACGCGTAAACAGGCGTCGAACGAGAAACGTCCTCCGGTACGCATCTTCACTGCGTACCGGATGACCGGACGCGGGCGCAACAATATTTTTCTTATATTTTTCTATTTTTCTTTTTTTTATTACATTTATTATATTTTATTCTTAATAAAACAACTCAAACTTTATTAAAATTCTTTATTGATACGTAGATCATACGTAGTTTTCAAAATATAGATAACGTTTCATGTTATGCAAATGCAATATTACAATGTTTTTACATTCAAGTATTATTAGAAATAAATTGCTTAATACTGAAAAACTAGATGTTTTAAGTACATTAGCGCATCGATATAAAAATGGAATGCATAATATAAATACTTGTGCAATACGGCAAGATTTAGGAGAGTACTTTACGATTCGTGTTAAACGAGATGTTTCCGAATTTCTTACTGCTCTTTGTATGAAATATAATTATATAAGAAATTTAATAGAACATCAAATTACTTCTATTAGTCGGTGCAAGTCATGTGGTAATACAAAAATTAGTACTGATAATAATGTACTTGTTTCTCTTTCTATTAACAATTTAAAGAATAAAAGTTATAATCTTAATGATTTATTAAAAATTTCATTTTTACATTGGAATCAGTCAAATGACAAATCATGTGAATATTGTGGAAAAAATGATATTTTAATAAAAAATGAAATAATATCGGCGAAAGAGATAGTTATTATTCACTTAGTATTATTTTCATTACAGAATGGTAAATTAGTGAAGATACCACACAATTTTAGTTTATGTTCTGTCCCTACAAGTAAAATATCAATAGCTGGACAATTGTATAAAGTTATGAGTGCTATATTTCACTATGGTAAATGTATTGAAAAAGGTCATTTTACAAATATGTGTAGAGAAGGAACATCTAGCGTTTGGATTGAAAATAATGATACGCAGGTTAGAAAAAAGCACTGGCCTAGAGGCGCAAAAGATATTTATATTTTACTTTTAGAAAAAATTGATAATAAGTAATATATTCTTTTATAGTTTAAAATAATATAAATAATACTACAAAATGCGTGATATCAGTACAAAATTACCTTTTCAAAAAAAGGTAAAAAAAAGGTGCCAAATGTACGCGCAGATATACGAGATATAATTATGAATAATACTACAAAATGCGTGATATCAGTACAAAATTACCTTTTTAAAAAAAGGCGCCAAGTGTACGTACAAAAACGGACCTCATTACAAAACTATTTGTATATATATATTTACTGTATAACATTTAAATTAAATAAAAAAATATTGCAAAAAATTTGGCGCTGCTATATACATGTGTATATACACAACAATTGAGAGATTTATTCCTACTTGGTGTCATTTTTTGACACATCATATCTTTTTAAGTATATTAAAAATACCTATATATAGACAAATAGTACAGTAAATGTATAAATGTATTGTGTATTGTGTAAATTTTAACGTTTACGTTAAACAACACATTTAAATTACTTACAAATATTTCTGGTATAGCAGCGCCAAATTTTTTGCAATATTTTTTTATTTAATTTAAATGTTATACAGTAAATATATTGTTGCGCCCGCGTCCGATTATCCGGTACGCAATGAAGATGCGTACCGGAGGATGTTTCCTGTTCCCTGGCGACGCCTGTTTACGCGTTGCCAGGCGCGTTGTCATGTTGTTGTTGTTGACGGCCTGTCAAACTAAAAAGACGTTTGTATCTTTACTCCTGAATAAATCGTTCGCTTTCTTCATATAACCGAGTCGTTTCTTTCCGCGAGAGTGCCGCGGAGTGTGTGCGCGAGTGAGCGTGAAGCGTGCGCGAGCGCAACATTTTGGGGGCTCGTCCGGGATAGGACGTGCGAGGACGTTTTTGCCGACGAACGCGCCTTCGTTCTCCGACGCAGCGGGATGTCTACGGAGACGACTACGCCCGTCCTGACGAGGAGGAGAGCCAGGGAGGCCGCTTCAGAGACCTCTTCCGAGACGGCGACCATCCAGGAGATGCTCGCGGAGATGCGCTCGATGCGGGAGGAGCAGGCGCGCAGGGAAAAGGAACTCGTGGAGCAGCTGCGACAGCACGGCGAGGAACTGCGGATCCTCCGCACGAATCAGCTAAGTCTTTCCATTAATAGTGATGCGAACTTGCGCGAGAGCGGAGACGCGGGGCGCGTTCCGGCGTGTGCGGACGGCGAGAGCACCGAGTTCGCGTCGAAACTCAAGCCCGATACCTTTGACGGCTCGGTTCCGCTGAAAGAGTTCCTTCTTCAGTTTGATTTAGTTGCGCGAGCGAATCGTTGGGGCGATTCTTTTAGGGCAGTCGCTCTCGCTACGTGCTTGCGGGGGAAGGCGCGCTCCGTCCTGGAGACCGTCCAGGATCCAGACAGCTTGAAGTTTGAGGAGCTTAAATCGAAGCTGGAGTTGCGTTTCGGGGAAACGCACTCGGCTCAAAGCAGCTACACCCGGTTTGCGAACCGGAGGCAGAGATTCGGGGAGGATTTCGCCGCGCTCGGGGCAGAGCTCGAGAAGCTTGCCCGCTACGCCTATCCCGAGTGCCCCTTCGATGTTCGCGAGAAAATTGCCTGCGCGCAGTTCATCTCTGCGCTCTCCAACGATTTCATAAGGAGAACGCTCCAGCTGGAGGGGGTCTCCTCCCTAAAGGCGGCTATCGAGAGGGCGAAAGCCGTGAGGGAAATTTTGGGAGAGGGCCGCGAGGGGGGAAATCTTTACTCTCGCAGGCCAAGTACGGGCACGGAGGAGAAAAGCTCGTCGGAGACGGGAGCCGGCAAAACCCCTTCAAACGGAGGGAACAGGGATGCGAAAGGGAGAAGGGGGGATAGACGCTTCGGGAGGGGGGACGGGCCCAAGGAGTGTTGGACCTGCGGCAAGAGCGGCCACTTCCGCGCGGAGTGCCCGGCGAAGGAGGGAAACCGCGGCTAGTTGAACTTTCCGGAGCGAGTTCAACTGTGAGGAGGGGTGCTCCGGTCGTTGGTCGGTTTTTGTTCCGCCCGGACGGTGGCGCGGTTCTGGGGGAATTTCGTTATACCGGGAGATTAGAGGGGAGACCGTGTTCCTTTAAAATAGATACGGGTTCCGACGTCTCGATTTTAAATAGCAGTTTTGTGGAGGAGAAGGGGGAAAGAGTTTGTGAAGGAGGTTTTTCTTTGAGGTATCCTACGGGGGAGAAGGTCCCTGTCAAATTTGAAATCTCCGTCAGGGTAGAGCTCGGTAGATTTTCCGGGGAGGTTCCGATGTTCGTCGCGGACATTTCAGAAGATTGCTTGCTGGGGGCGGATTTCTTGGCGAGAATGAATCTGGGGGGAATTTTTGATTTAGCTTTTGGAGAAGCGACTCCTGCGAAGGAGAGTTCTTTGTGTTGCTCCCGTAAAGTTGTCTCAGAAGGAGAGAGCCCTCCTTTCTTGAAGGAGCTTTTGGAGAAGAATTCGGGGAAGCTTGATGAGGAGAAAAGAAGAGTTTTCGGAGAGTTCCTGGAGGAATTCCGTGACGTATTTTCCGAGAAAATCGTCGCGGGGAATTGTGGCGTGGTGGAGCACACCATTGATGTCAGAGACTCTCTCCCCATTAAGCAGGTTCCTCGTCGAATACCAATCCAAATGCGGGAGGAAGTTGAGAGGAATATTTTGGAAATGAAGAGGGAGGGCGTGATAGAAGAGTCCCGAGGTCCTTGGATGTCCCCTGCTGTCCTGGTCCGGAAGAAGGACGGGAGTCTGAGGTTCTGCGTGGACTACAGGAAATTAAACGACGTGACCGTGAAGGATTCTTACCCTCTCCCAAGGATAGACGATATCCTCGACCAGCTCGCGGGGAACTCTTGGTTTTCCACTCTGGACCTGAAGAGTGGGTATTGGCAGGTGAAAATTCGTCCTGAGGATAAGGAGAAAACTGCCTTCTCAATCGGGAACGGACTTTGGCAGTTCACCGTAATGCCTTTCGGCCTCTGCAATGCCCCCGCGACTTTCGAGCGCCTCATGGAGAGGGTCCTGCACGGCCTACTGCAAAGAGGGTGTCTCGTCTATCTCGACGACGTTTTAATTTATGGGAGGAGTTTCTCCGAAATGCTCGGAAATTTAAGGAAAGTTTTCGAGCGGATGCGCGAGGCCAATTTGAAGGTCAATCCGAAGAAGTGCAGCTTCTTGGAGAGGAACGTTAGATATTTGGGGCATATTATTTCGGAAAACGGAGTTTCCACGGACCCCGAGAAGATTAAAGCTGTGAGGGAATGGCCAATTCCTCACAGCAAGAAGCAGCTGAGAAGCTTTCTCGGGTTTTGTTCATATTACAGGAGATTCGTTAAAGGGTTTTCTTCTTTGGCTAAACCCCTGTACTCCCTTACGGAGAAACAGACTCCTTTTGTTTTGGGAGAGGAGAGTCTGCTCGCGTTCGAAGTTCTCAAGGATAAGCTTTCTTCTTCTCCAGTCCTCGCATTCCCGAAGGGTGAGGGAGAGTTTGTTTTGGATACCGATGCTTCCAACGTAGGAATCGGGGCAGTGTTGTCCCAAAAACAGGAGGGGGAGGAAAGGGTCATTGCTTACTTCAGTCGCGTCCTAAGCAAGACTGAGCGAAACTATTGCGTGACACGTCGAGAGTTGTTGGCTATTGTGGAGTCCTTGAAGACATTCCGCCATTATCTTCTTGGGAGGAGGTTTCTGATTCGCTCGGACCATGCCTCCTTGAGGTGGTTGTTGTCTTTTAGGGACCTGGAGGGGCAATTAGCTCGTTGGCTGGGAAAACTCCAGCAGTTCGATTTCGTAGTTGTTCATCGAAAGGGGCTTACCCATCAGAATGCCGATGGGCTTTCCAGACGCTTCTGCGAGGCGGACGGTTGCGGGTACTGCTCAAAGGTGGAAAGAAACGCGAGGGGGAAGGAGAACATCGTCGCTCATATCACCCTGGCCGGAGGAGGGTTGGAGGGGTGGCGCACGGATCAGACGGAAGACGGGAGTATTTCTCCTTTTCTCCGGGGAAAAGAATCTGGGGTTTGCCCCCCTCGTTCGGAGCTGGCTCCCGGTGATGTTTCAGCCCAGATCTACCGGGGTTATTGGGACGCGCTGTACCTAAGGAATGGGGTACTGTACAAGAAGTGGACGGCGCCCAACTTGAGATCTGATTTTCTGCAGCTCGTAGTTCCGCGGAAGCGGGTGGAGCAAATTCTGCGGGAGGCTCATGACACTCCTTCCGGAGGACATTTCGGGGTGAACAAGACTCTGGATAAGATTCGGAAGCGTTTCTTCTGGGCTACCTGCAAACAGGATGTCGAAGAATGGTGCAGAACCTGCGAGGTTTGCATCTCAAAAAGAGGTCCTGCCGGGAAGGGGAAGTCTCCTTTGCAGGTATACAATGCCGAAGCCCCTTTTCATCGGGTCCAGTTAGATATTTTGGGCCCACTTCCTCCTACCAGGGCGAGGAATAGATATCTGCTTGTTGTCGTGGACTGTTTCACGAAATGGGTGGAGGCTTTTCCTCTCAGGAATATTAGGGCAAGGACGGTGGCGGAGGTGTTTGTGAATCAGGTAGTTTCCAGACACGGAGTTCCTCTGGAGGTCCACACGGATCAGGGGAGGAACTTCGAGTCGAGGCTCTTCTCGGAGCTCATGGTTCTTTTAGGGAGTCGGAAGACGAGAACCACCGCTCTACATCCCCAGTCCGATGGGCAAGTGGAGCGGCAGCATCAGACGATAATCAACTTCCTCGCGAAATTCGTTTCAGAGGACCAGCGGGACTGGGATCGATGGATCCCGATGTTTCTTCTCGCATACAGGTCTGCCAGGCATGAGACGACGGGCGTCTCTCCTTCTGAGATGTACCTAGCCCGTGATCTGAGATTGCCGCTGGATCTTCTTCAGGAGAGTCCCCCGGGGGCAGTCGTAGCCCCACGGAACCCAGGAGGTTACGTCGGAAATTTGAGACGCAAATTGGGAGTGCTGCATTCTTCCGTGAGAGGGCGGATGGGAATCAGGTCCGCTCGAGTCAAGTCGTGGTACGATCGGAAAGCCAGGCGGGTCCTTTTTCAGGAAGGTCAGAAAGTCTGGCTCTATAATCCGCGCAGGAGGTGCGGGAGGGCACCTAAGCTGCAATGTAGTTGGGAGGGACCTTTCACAGTGGTGAGGAGGCTCAGCGAGGTTGTTTTCTGCATCCAGAAATCTCCTGGACGGAGGCGGAGAGTGGTGCATGCGGATAGATTAGCGCCCTTCTTGGAAAGGCGGTTTTGAGGAGTTTAGGAGGGGGAGTCGGAACCCGTAGGGAATGTACCGTTTGCTTTTTTAGAGTTAAGTTTTTGTTACGAGTTACTGCGTTTTTCGTTCTTCTTAGGAAAAAGGAGGCGCGTGGCACGGGGCTGGAGGATGTCCGGCGGAGCCGTGCGAACGTCTCCGGAGCCTGGAGCTTTCTTTTCCTGGGATGAGTTCTCTTTTTGTAAAGAAGACTGCCTCGCCCACGGTTTTTGTCCTGTGGTTTTCCCGTGGGCCTTAGGGCGAATGCCGAGGCAGGGACTTGGGGAGTCCTGCGGGACGTTGGTGCCACAGGGCGAAAGTCACCCCCCTTGTCCGAAGAACGAAGACTCAAGAGTCAAGACGCAAGAGTCAAGACTCAAGAGTCAAGACGCAAGAGACAGGACTCAAGCATCGAGAGGGACATGGGCGGCGGTGAAGAAGGTCGCGGGGCGGCTTCTCCCTGGGAGCCGGTAGGGGGGGGCCAACTCGATACCCGTGAGGAGGGTTGAGCCACCCTGAAGCCGGTTGGGAGAAGGTCGCGAGGCTGCGTCTCCCTGGAGCCGGTTGGGGGTCTGCTTGGAGTAGAACCGCCCTGGAGCCGGTTGGGAGAGAAGGAACTTCTTCTGCCCCTCAAGGATTGTCGGGGGCGACAATCTGAGAAGAAGGGGGGCAGTGTTGCGCCCGCGCCCGATTATCCGGTACGCAATGAAGATGCGTACCGGAGGATGTTTCCTGTTCCCTGGCGACGCCTGTTTACGCGTTGCCAGGCGCGTTGTCATGTTGTTGTTGTTGACGGCCTGTCAAACTAAAAAGACGTTTGTATCTTTACTCCTGAATAAATCGTTCGCTTTCTTCATATAACCGAGTCGTTTCTTTCCGCGAGAGTGCCGCGGAGTGTGTGCGCGAGTGAGCGTGAAGCGTGCGCGAGCGCAACAATATATATACAAATAGTTTTGAGGTTCGTTTTTGTACGTACACTTGGCGCCTTTTTTAAAAAAGGTAATTTTGTACTGATATCACGCATTTTGTAGTATTATTCATAATTATATCTCGTATATCTGCGCGTACATTTGGCACCTTTTTTTTACCTTTTTTTGAAAAGGTAATTTTGTATTGATATATACAACATCAATTGGTGCAAAGAAAACACATAGTTGTTTTTAAGAAAAAATATGCAATTTGTAACTAACAATTACATATTTTTTTTTAAAACAACTATGTTTCTTTACACCAATTGATTCCTCTCATTATTCTGTGCATAAAAGTATTGAGGTATAGGCCAGTCAAATTAGGTTTTGAGTGGGAAAGTGAACGCAATTCAATGAAACCTTTTGGGGCTCGTTTGGGACGTTTTGAAAAGCTTATTTCCAAGTTTGCGTATTCCCAGGGGCCCGGGAACTTTAAGGGGGCCCCCTTTTATAAAAATTTCGTTTTTTCGCCATATCTCGGCCAATTGCTATCGGATATTAACGTTTGACCTCTCATTTTGTAGCCTTTTTTGCGCCTTACAATTTTGTTTCTGAACATTTTCCACGTAGAGTCAATGGTTCACGTGTTTTTTGCGGTGAAAGGTGGGGGGGACATTAATTTTCACGTTTTTTTGCATTTATCTCGTTTTGGTGAAGATAAATCACTTTTTTCGTCGAAATAAAAGTTGTAGAACTTGAAAAGACGAACAAAATGAGCTATGACTCGATCCGATTCGTCGACAATAAACCATAGAAGGCAGGACCATAGAAGTATATAACTTATTAAAATTCTCATTCATTAACATAACAAGAATCAGTGTTATTTTGAAAGTGTAATTGAAGTGTAATTTCGAAACCAAATTAGAATGGAATGTTTATTATAATATGTTTTAATTTGTTGAGTAAGCGTTATTACAATTTTGTACAATTATATGAAATTGTAGAATAATATAATTGTTTAGTATTTCATTATTGAAATGTAACGAAAGGAAGTGGGCTGTTTAGAATAAAGCAATTCAAAAAAGTTGAAATAAGTTATTTTCAAAATCATTCATTTTCATTTTATTTTTTTTATTGTAGCCGAAGAAAAGTAATTGTTGAAAAATACAGCGTTTGTACATTTTTTTAGTTGCTAACGATCCTTGATCGTTTGTTTAAGGGTTCTTCCTGCTCACTGTCCTCTTCTTGTTCATTGCCTTCTTCTTCCATGTAGTGCAATGCAGGGCCGTCGTCGATGAAATCGCATTCGTCATCGGAATCGATGTCCTCGCGGACATTGCTCAGGTTGTCGCATGTTTCTTCATCACAATTGCGACAAACAACAGAACATTTCATGCCAGATTTGCGACATCCACAAGCCGCGCCACACCTTCCCGTACATCTGCAAGCCAAGATTTTGAGCAGTTCGGCCGGTACAGATTCCACACTACTTAACACGGGTTCGAGGCCGAAGTTCGTCTTTCGCCAACCCCATTCGATAGGTTCCGGTGTATGTCCCAGCCATTTTTGAACCTGGTAGTAGGTTCGCAAAGTGTGCAATCGCGCTGCGTCTCGCGTTGGTGGAAGAGACGCATAATTTTGTAGAAACATCGTTTCAAATCTGTATGAAATTGACAAAAAACCGGTCAAAAAACCGAGTCATTTTTCTACGAAATCGTTTATTGAATCGTTTTCTTTAACGACACTGCGTATAAATAAGATATTTATACAAACATGTATAAAAAATAAGTAATGAAATGAATAATAAAATTATACATACCGTTACTTCCACGTGGGTCCTCTCTGCTTTCGTCGAAAGTGCTTTTTCCAAGAAAGACGTTTTTTATTCGGGAATCTGTATATCGCTTGTAACAAGGATTGTGCACAGAAATCGATTGAACATTTTCCAAAAGATGCCGATGTTCTTCCACTTGTCTTTTTTCACTAAATTTTAGAAGTCTTTCAATACCTTTCGCTTTAACTTCACGCACGTCGTTGAGTAACGGCTGTTTACATATAAAACAGTCGCTCATCTTAATAATTTCTAAAAACTTCGCTGTACATGCATTCGAACCCTCGGAACGCCGCGAAAGAACTGACTGAAAACGTCGCCCGAGCAGATGTTTCGAGTTCCCTGCCTCTGCAGGTCTGAACCAGTATATCCCTCCGCACAATGGAAAGGTCTTCTGTATACCTACTCTCGCATTCCACAGCGCGATAACCGTTACACTTCCCAGAAAATATGTCATGCCCACTCTAGAAAAAAGACAGAAGCGAAAACAGCGCCGAACTCGGCCCGGCGCGTGCCTCCGTCCTGGCGGCCTATTGTCGACGAATCGGATCGAGTCATAGCTCATTTTGTTCGTCTTTTCAAGTTCTACAACTTTTATTTCGACGAAAAAAGTGATTTATCTTCACCAAAACGAGATAAATGCAAAAAAACGTGAAAATTAATGTCCCCCCCACCTTTCACCGCAAAAAACACGTGAACCATTGACTCTACGTGGAAAATGTTCAGAAACAAAATTGTAGGGCGCAAAAAAGGCTACAAAATGAGAGGTCAAACGTTAATATCCGATAGCAATTGGCCGAGATATGGCGAAAAAACGAAATTTTTATAAAGGGGGGCCCCCTTAAAGTTCCCGGGCCCCTGGGAATACGCAAACTTGGAAATAAGCTTTTCAAAACGTCC
>CABEGB010001193.1:107934-132709 GCA_901521435.1 Crematogaster levior
ACACTGCAGTGATTCACCAATTTTTTTAAATCTAAATTTCAGAAAAGAAGATTACTAGTCCCCTTTCATTTGAGAAAAAAATTAAAATTATGAAAAAAAAAATTAAAAAAGGAGTCGATTATCTCCACGTCCAAGATCGTGACTCCGGATTCGGCAGAGAGAGATATTTAAATTAAAAAAAAAAAAAAAAAAATTTAAATTATGAAAAAACAAAAAAATTAAATTATGAAAAAAACAAAAAAATTAAAATTATGAAAAAAAACAAAAAAAATTAAAAAAGGAGTCGATTGTCTCTACGTCCAAGTTCGTGGCTCCGGGTTCGGCAGAGAGGGACATTTTCGTGCAGTATCAAATTTGCAATTTAATATTAGATACATTATATGTATTATATATACATATTTACATATAGGAGTGATCCATATACAAATATATACATATACATATATGTATAAGAATATTAAGTGAAGTTATTGATCTAATATATAATATATGATATATATGTATATAATAGATAAATATATATATTCTTAAAATACATATTTTTTATATATATATGTATATATACACACACACACATTACAAACTTTATAACATTTTTCGGTCTTACTTACAATTAGATGTATAGGTCTTTCCACTTCATCACAATACACAGTCAATGATTAATAAATGTTGTAATTTTTGATTATTTTGTCAATATGCGCAAAAATGCGCACTTAGGATGTGAAATCTACTACATATAGAAAATAATGGTACCCTAGAGCCCTTCATAAGTGGTGGAACGAAGGAGAACGAGTATACGGAACTTCGCACGGACCGAAAATCTAGCGTATTTATCCTATACTTACACGTTTTTCAACTGCATACAATGCGGATTCAGTGTAAATGGCTGCATTTTCTTTTTTTTAATAGTTTTATTACCAGTAATAAATAAAAAAAGCATCTTCGATTTTAAAAAACTGCCCGAATAATCGAGGTTTTAATTCTTACATGAAATTTAAAAAATACATACTTTTTATGACTTTCAGTGGTAATTTCATTGCCTTCACGTGCACTATATGTCTTCGAAATTTCAGAATAGTTAGTTCAAAGGGTCCTAAATATGATACACCTACTCAGAACAGTGAAAACGTACACTTGATTTTTGGACTTTTGGCCACTTTTTTGAATTTCTGGCCCACTGTGCAATGCCGTCACAGATGCGTTCGAGTCAAACTGCCCGTTGAAGCAAAAGCGTCTCGCGACCAATATTCCCTGGTGGAGTAAAGAGCTGGCTAAGCTCAGGTCGCAAACAAGACGGCTCTTCAACAGAGCAAAAAGGGTGAAATCGCCCATAGCGTGGGAAATGTTTAGAAGTTCCCAGCGACAATATAGCAAGGCTATAGTAGAGGCAAAGCGGAAAAGCTGGAGGGAATTCTGTGAAAGTGTCGAGAGTGCTCCTGAAGCATCTAGACTCAGCAGAATTCTATGCCAGAACTCCAACTCTCGTCTGGGATGCTTAAAACGCCCGGATGGAAGCTTTACTGAAAGTATATCTGAAACACCTGATGGAAACACATTTCCCGGGATTTGAGATGATGCCCCATCTTTCAGCCGGAAGGAACGTCGCAATTTCCAGGGCAGCCTATCTGCCCAGGGAATGGTCCCTGGCGGTGAAAGTGGTTGAACCCAAAAAAGTAGAATGGGCGATCCGCTCATTCGAACCATACAAAGCCTCGGGACCGGATGGGATCTGTCCCGCTCTTTTACAGAGGGGCTGGAACACCTACTGGGTCCTCTGACTAGGATATTCAGAGCAAGTTTAGCCCTGAGATGCGTCCCCCAAGCCTGGAGAGGCACCAGAGTGTGCTTTATACCAAAGCCGGGCAGGAATGGACATATCCTGGCTAAGGACTTTAGACCCATTAGCCTTACTTCCTTTGTCCTCAAGACACTGGAGAGGTTGGTGGATGTCTACCTTAAAGCAGGACCACTTTCTCTTAGGCCCCTAGCTTCCCCTCAGTATGCCTTCAGGGCGGGCAGATCCACGGATACTGCCCTGCACCACCTGGTAGGCAAGATAGAGGCTCAGCTGGAGGCCAAGGGATATGCGCTGGGCGTCTTCATGGACATTGAGGGAGCTTTCGACAGCACCTCGTACAAGGCCATCACAGACGCTATGCAAAGGAAAGCCATACCATCAGTCCTCATTGATTGGGTACAAAACATGCTGACGGGCAGATCACTGTCAGTTGGGTATGGGGACATATCACTATGTGGTAAACCAACCAAGGGATGTCCGCAGGGAGGGGTTCTTTCCCCACTACTGTGGTGCCTAGTGGTAGATGAACTCTTGGAGAAACTACAAGAGGCGAACTTCCACACTGCTGGCTACGCTGATGACGTGGCCATAGTGGTTAGAGGAAGTTTTTTAACTACACTCAAAGAGCGGATGGACGTAGCGCTCAAGATTGTACAAAACTGGTGCACGGCCAAAGGCTTGAAGATTAACCCCTCAAAGACCGAGGCCATGATTTTCACCAGGAAATATAAACCAGACACCATTGAGCCGCTAAGGCTCTGGGGCAGTAATATCCGGTATGCTTCAGCAGTAAAATACTTGGGTGTCTACTTAGACCCGAAGCTACACTGGAAACAACACCTTGAAAGTAAAAGGAATAAGTTCTACACTACCTTTTGGGCGTGCAGGAAAGCCATGGACAAAACATGAGGTATTACCCCGGGAGTTGTCCTATGGATTTATAAAGCCATCCTGATACCGAGACTCACTTATGCCTCGGTAGTCTGGTGGCCCAGAGTGCAGAAAGCAGAAGCAAGGAACCTACTAAAATGCATTCAAGGAAATTACCTGAGGGCAGTAGTAGGGGCCATGAAAACAACACCCACGGAGGCGCTAGAGGTAGCACTTCATATACCTCCACTCCATCTGAAGATTATCAGTACAGCTAGGCTTATTGCCTATAGATTGAGTTGTCAGGGCGAGTGGAGGGACGGACCTGGTCATACCAGGTTGAAGTTCCTACACAGAAGCCCTTTCACTCTAAAACAGGATAGAATTTCCAGGCAATACCACTGGGATAGGGCGTTTAAGATCGCCATACCCAGCAGGGAAGACTGGAAAGAACCGAAGTTCCGGAGCAGTTTAGGACCAGATACATGGTACACGGACAGCTCGGGGGCAAATGACAAATATGGAGCAGGAATCTTCAATAGGAAGTATGACTGCAAAATCAGTATTTCAATAAGTGGACTAACCACGGTCTTTCAAGCCGAGGTATTAGCCATCTTGGAATGTGCTAGGATCATACTAGCTAACAACTTCCATAATAAGAACATTTTTATCTGCACCGATAGCAGAGCAGCCTTGGGAGCCCTAGCGAAGCCCACCACAGAGTCATCTCTGGTTAGGGAGTGCATGGACTCACTCGATAAACTTGGGAAAGGTAACCAGATTACCTTGCTCTGAACCCCTGGCCATCAAGGGATTGATGGAAACGAAAGAGCAGACGAACTGGCAAAGTTGGGAACCGTAGAGAGACCAGCTAACCAGGTAGTAGGTATTCCATTCGCCCTGGGCAAGAGCCTCATCAAGGGACGCTTGGAACAGGAGCACCGGACTTCCTGGAGGGAATGCCGGGGGTGCCGCCAGGCGAAGAGTCTGATGGGAGAGCTCGGAAAGAACAGGGCGAAAGAATTCCTAACAATGAATAAAAGAAAGCTGAAATTATCCATCGGCCTTCTCACAGGGCATGCGCCCTTGAGGGTGCACAGAGGATCTCTAGATCTAGGTGCATCTTAGGGTCCCTTGTGGATCTACCCGCATTGTATTACCATTACCATTACCATCTGTATAACCTGGGTCTGGCGGAGCATAGAAGCTGCAGACTCTGTGAAGAAGACAGGGAGGACAGCATACATATTCTGTGTGATTGTCCAGCCCTGGCGATAAAAAGGTACAGATTCCTGGGCACAGCGTTTGTGCAGCACAGGGATCTCCCTACATCAGTCAGCACGCTATGCAGACTGGCGGAAAACGCCGGTCTAGGCCTGAGAAGCTAACTGCTACGCAACCTACGGGAAGCACAGAGGATCTCTAGATCTAGGTGCATCTTAGAGTCCCACCTACCCGCATTGTATTACCATTACCATTACCATATTATTATTATCATCCATCATCATTGTCATCACCATTATCGCCACCATCATCGCCATCGTCGCCACCTTCATCGCCATCATCGCCACCATCATCGCCACCATCATCGCATCACCATCATCGCCATCGTCGCCACATTCATCGACATCATCGCCACCATCATCGCCATCATCGCCACCATCATTCATCATCGCCATCGTGGCCACATTCATCGACATCATCGCCACCATCATCGCCACCATCATCGCCATCGCCACCATCATCGCCATCATCGCCGCATCATCGCCATCATCGCCACCATCATCGCCATCATCGCCACCATCATCACCATCATCGCCACCATCATCGCCATCATCGCCACCATCATCGCCATCATCGCCACCATCATCATCATCGCCATCATCGCCACCATCATCGCCACCGTCATCGCCATCATCGCCACCGTCATCACCATCATTGCCATCATTGCCATCATCGCCATCATCGCCATCATCGCCACCATCATCGCCGCCATCATCATCATCGCCACCATCATCGCCATCGCCGCCATCATCGCCGCCATCATCGCCATCATCGCCACCATCATCGCCATCATCGCCACCATCATCGCCACCATCATCATCATCGCCACCATCATCGCCATCGCCACCATCATCGCCATCATCGCCACCATCATCGCCATCATCGCCACCATCATCACCATCATCGCCACCATCATCGCATCATCGCCATCATCGCCACCATCGCCGCCATCATCGCATCACCATCATCGCCACCATCATCGCCATCATCGCCACCATCATCGCCATCATCGCCACCATCATCGCCATCATCGCCACCATCATCGCCATCATCGCCACCATCATCGCCGCCATCATCGCCACCATCATCGCCACCATCATCGCCATCATCGCCACCATCATCGCCATCATCGCCACCATCATCGCCATCATCGCCACCATCATCGCCATCATCGCCACCATCATCGCCATCATCGCCACCATCATCGCCACCATTCATCGCCATCATTGCATCACCATCATCGCCATCATCGCCACCATCATCGCCATCATCGCATCACATCATCGCCACCATCATCGCCATCGTCGCCACATTCATCATCGCCATCATCGCCATCATCGCCACCATCATCGCCGTCATCGCCACCATCATCGCCACCATCATCGTCATCATCGCCATCGTGGCCACATTCATCGAGCGGGATCCGTTAGCGCACGGTGCGATAGCCCACTACCCGATAACACACGACAAATTTAACGTTTTTCCCGATAGCCCACAGCTCTTTAGCACACATCCCGATAGCACACTAAGTAAATCGAGTATTTTCCCGATAGCGCACAAAATAAAAAATGTATCATCCCGATAGCGCACAATAAAAATATACATTGTCCCGATAGCACACTACCCGATAGCACACGACAAATTTAACGTTATTCCCGATAGCTCACAACTCTTTAGCACACATCCCGATAGCACACCAAGTAAATCGAGTATTTTCCCGATAGCGCACAAAATAAAAAATGTATCATCCCGATAGCGCACAATAAAAATGCACATTTTCCCGATAGCGCACTACCCGATAACACACGACAAATTTAACGTTATTCCCGATAGCCCACAACTCTTTAGCACACATCCCGATAGCACACCAAGTAAATCGAGTATTATCCCGATAGCGCACGAAATAAAAAATATATCATCCCGATAGCGCACAATAAAAATGCACATTTTCCCGATAGCGCACTACCCGATAGCACACGGCAAAAACGTTATTCCCGATAGCCTACAACTCTTTAGCACACATCCCGATAGCACACCAAGTAAATCGAGTATGTTCCCGATAGCGCACAATAAAAACGCATTGTCCCGATAACACACAAAGTCAATAGAGTATTTTCCCGATAGCGCACTATGCCAGTTGCACGCGACAACGTATGCAATCGGGGAAAAAACGGAAGTGTCCTGTTAGCGCACGGTGAGATAGCCCATCACCCGATAGCTCACGCTCCAATTTAACGTTATTCCCGATAGCCATTTCTCTTTAACGCACAACGACAGCACACAATAAAAGGATACGTTGTCCCGATAGCGCACAAAATGTTAAACGCATGGTGCCGATAGCACACATTATTTTAACTAAATTTTTTTTTATAACCAACTACGCGTTTCCGTCCCAATAGCGCACGTCGTCGTGTGTCGCTTGGCTGGTGCGCTATCGAGAAAAGACGCGTTTCCGTCCCGATAGCGCACGTCGTCGCGTGTCGCTTGGCTGGTGCGCTATCGAGAAAAAACGTGTTTCCGTCCCGATAGCGCACGTCGTCGCGTGTCGCTTGGCCGGTGCGTTATCGAGAAAAGACGCGTTTCCGTCCCGATAGTGCACGTCGTCACGTGTCGCTTGGCTAGTGCGCTATCGAGAAAAGACGCGTTTCCGTCCCGATAGCGCACGTCGTTGCGTGTCGCTTGGCTGG
Organism: Crematogaster levior; assembly: GCA_901521435.1. Classification (NCBI taxonomy): domain Eukaryota; kingdom Metazoa; phylum Arthropoda; class Insecta; order Hymenoptera; family Formicidae; genus Crematogaster; species Crematogaster levior. The sequence continues at coordinate 114,574 of CABEGB010001193.1, forward strand.
TGCGCTATCGAGAAAAGACGCGTTTCCGTCCCGATAGCACACGTCGTCGCGTGTCGCTTGGCTGGTGCGCTATCGAGGAAAGACGCGTTTCCGTCCCGATAGCGCACGTCGTCGCGTGTCGCTTGGCTGGTGCGCTATCGAGAAAAGACGCGCGTCCCGATAGCGCACGCTCCCGTCCTTGGCGCTATCGAGAAAAGAGCGTTTCCGTCCCGATAGCACACGTCGTCGCGTGTCGCTTGGCTGGTGCGCTATCGAGAAAAGACGCGTTTCCGTCCCGATAGCGCACTGGTCGTCGTCGCGTCGCTTGGCTGGTGTGCTATCGAGAAAAGACGCGTTTCCGTCCCGATAGCGCACGTCGTCGTGTGTCACTTGGCTGGTGCGCTATCGAGAAAAGACGCGTTTCTGCCCCGATAGCGCACAGACATGTAAATGCATGTTTTATACGACGCGGTTTTCACCATGATGTAATGCTGGATTCAGATTGCGTCGGATGGTACGACGTACGACATGATATCCAATAACAGAGCTTGTTTTTTATGGAGCATTCACACTTCCATAAAAAATAAGCTTGTTATTGGATATCGGATCTACCATTCGACGCAATCTGAATCCAGGATAAGAATGAAGGTGAAGTACTCCAGTGGATGCGCAGTTGTTTAAAAGTAGAGGGAGAACAGTCAATCAATCAGAAATGCACGGAGCATCTCAAATACCTAAAGGCTTGAACACACAAAATGCATATCTTTTGTATAATGCATAACATACACGAAAAATTCGATTGGTTGAATTTCTTATGCATTTGCTTTATGAACCAATCAGTGTTCTTATGCATGTACATTATTTAAAAGTCATTTTTTGAGAATCTGGATAATAAACATACGAGCAATATTAAAAATAGATCAATTCCATATTATTCGTGATAATTCATTTGATTTATCATTGATGTATCTTTAATGTTTGTTTCTTTATGTGATATACAGGGTGTTCTGGAATAACCTTTTATCCATAAAATGACGTATTCTTGACACAATTCTAAGACGATTTTTCCTTCACCAAAATTGATTTGAAGCGTAGTTTTTGACTTATAAGCAAATTTAGTTAGTAAATCACGCGTCGTGTACAGAAAGCAAGCAGGAGCGGCGCGCGTGTGCTTGACCACCTGACGGAAGATTACCACCGTGTCAGTCGCTAACTATTTTATTTTATAACATAAAATTATGCTTAAAATAAAATTTTGGTAAAGAGAAAAGTCAGAATTACATATTTCTTAAAAAAAACGACACTTTAATGACCGAAAGTTTGTTTCGGATCACTGGACATCGGACGCTGCAATCAGCTGATTGTTAACTGCGATATGAGGCATGAGCGTGTGCGTAAAAGAAAGAGAGAGAGAGGGGAAGAAAAGGAGGGAGCGATTTTCAAACATATGCATACACTTTTTTCTTGCTCTCTTTCTTTCTCTTTGTCTCTCTCTCTCTCTCTTTTACACAATCCCTCATACACTCTCTCATTCACTCACTCATCTACTCATTCACCTGCTCACTCACTTCGTAGTAGAGAATTTTCATGCTACGTATTCTTGTTAATTGCTGCACGGTTCTGATTAAAATTGTTAGAGATGATATGATACACATCGAAACTTTCTCGCTTTTGTAAATTATTTTCACACTCGATTGATATAATACAGATTACGCGATGTAACAAATTTATTATTTATTTACTCGCTACTGATTCATCAATATTAAAAAATACTTTGAAAGAAACGCGAATGCAAATAACACATTACTAGACGCGAAGCGACGGACCGCGGAGACTTCGCGACAATCGCGGCAACCACAGCTGACTAGCGCTGCGAGAAATGCGACATGACGCGACATGTAAACAACCCAGCAAACATGGTGACGTATTAATGACGTTAAAAGTACGTAATTTCATGACCACTGACGTCAAGTGACCTACAATGTACGTCTTTTGTACGTGACTTTAATATCGTCTTAATTACGCTTCAATATTACGTCTATGTATCGTCTTTAATATGTCATGTATAGTGACGAAATTTGCATGACGTTAATTTGACGAAATATATACCTACGTATAATCGTATAATTTCCATTGATACGTTTTAAATTGATATAGGGGGAATGATAGGGCATATATTATTTTTGTTAATCAATATTTTCAATATTGAAATGTATTGAATTTTATCGATTCCGGCATATCGACTTCCATACAGTATAACCAGTATAATATTCTCCAGTACAATCAGTATAATATGCTCTTGCACACAGGCGCGAAAACGCTTATCGCGCGGCAAAAGATACGACACGATAGCCAATCAATATTTCGGGTTTATGGAAAAGTTTTTTGCTGCGTTGCCTTTTGCCGCGCTACAAGCATTTCCGCGTTCTATGTGCAACAGGCATAAGCGGAGAACACAGACTTTTGCATAATGCATAATACATATGCATAAGAAATTCGATTGGTCGAATTCCTTATGCACATGCTAACGGACCAATCAAATTTCTTATGCATATGCGTTATGCGTTAAGGTGCAATTTCACGTAGCGTCAAAACGCTAGCGGCTCTCCCCACTTTGGCGCCCTTGGTCAACGCGTCGTTTTGCCGCTTGAAGTTCGGAGAGGCTCAACTCGAGCGAAAAATAGACGTGTTTGAATCGTTTCAGTTGTATCAACAATTTCAAAAAATTAATATGTTAAATTTTAACATTTACAAACCTTAATGTTATTATCAAACGTTCTTTCGGTTGTATGGGCTCTCGAATAACATTTTCTTTTATCAATAGCGATCCAACAATAGATAACAATTCCTCCAATTGTGTTGCGGACATTCGGAAATAATTGTGGAATCGTACTCCATTCTCTATGGTCAGTTTAGGAATTGACACATAATAAAAACTGTGCTCTGGACGATCCTTTAGATATGGTGCTACCCAGTATTGCTTCTTCTTGTACGGTTTCTTTTCATTTTCTTGTAATTTTCGCATAATTGCACACAACACCAGTATTCGTCGTTTCTTAGGCCGGTATTCATAGTTGGGTCTTATATTTAAGATTGTCTTAAGTTTATCTTTAGATGCTGTACGAATCAGTTTATTGTGTACGGAGTATCTGAAGATAAACTTAAGATGATCTTAATTATAAGATCCGACTATGAATACCGGTCATAATCTCTTTAGCTGTTACTGACGGCAATGTATTTTGTAAGGTTGACGATAAAATACTGTTCGGACAGTTTAAACGCACTTTGACACGCATCCTTATTGTCAGTTTTATACACGAATCTATTAAATCTATAGAAAAAATTTAAAAAATACAAAAAATACAAATCCAGCGGCCAGCGATTTGTCGCTCCATGAAAATGTAGCGGGAGTTTAGCGGCTGGCGTTTTGTCGACAACTCTATTGAGGGGAAATGTATCACAGAGTGGGGAGAGCCGCTAGCGTTTTGACGCTGCGTGAAATTGCACCTTTAAGGTGCAATTTCACGTAGCGTCAAAACGCTAGCGGCTCTCCCCACTTTGGCGCCCTTGGTCGACGCGTCGTTTTGCCGCTTGAAGTTCGGAGAGGCTCAACTCGAGCGAAAAATAGACGTGTTTGAATCGTTTCAGTTGTATCAACAATTTCAAAAAATGAGTTCCAACGACTACGACAGTGAACATTGGAACGAGATTTGTATAATTTGTTATTAATATTATTATTAATATTAATTATCTAATTGATTGTATATTGGCCTAATGCCTGAAAGGACTAACAGTGACATGTCTTTGTACATAACCTCTATTTAACCTTTTTTTTAATGTTTGAACTGACACATCGTTCTTGGAATTGCAAAGCTTGGAATTAATATTATATTTTATGTTTTATATAGGAAATGGAAATTGTTTATACGTGTGGGCTGTGCGAGATGATTTGCAAGGCCGATGAAATACAGAGCCACCCGTGCATGCAATCTTTCACACACTATTATCTGGACGAACAGCATTATTTTTATCCACAGTGTGGTAAGTACTTTATGATGAAATGCATATTATTGTATTAAAGGTTGTATTGTATATTATTGTATTAAAAGTTTAATACGTGCTAGTACTGTTAAGTTTTTATATGTACAGAGGACAGAACTATTCTGCGTAGAAGCCTTGTGGACGGCATTGAACAAAATGTTTTGGAGATGCCAGAAGGTGCAGAAGAGAATATTCAGGGGACAGAAATTCCAAATGAGGAAGAATTTAACGTAGAAAATCTTTCGGAAAATGAAAATTTACGGAAGATATTTATAGAAGAACGTCTCATTGAGGTGATTCGAAGACGACCGCCTCTTTGGAATTTTAAACTTCCAATTGCAGAAAGAGGTGTTCGGAACAAAGAGAAATTATGGATGGATGTAGTTGCAGTTATGAAAAGTACAATTTTTCTTAAATAACGTATCTACGTGTAATAAGGTTTATTACGACTCATTGTGCATTCTTGTTTCGCAGATGTGGTTACTCTAGCTGAAGCCAAAAGGAAGTGGAAGTCCCTCTCAGATACATTCAGAAGGCATCGGAAAAGTGCAGAGTTGCCAAGTGGCTCAGCAGCTAAGAAGATGTCGAAGTGGGTTCACTTTGACAGAATGAGCTTCCTTCAAGATATAAATCTTCAAAATGAGTATGTATGAACTGTGCATAATAAAAATAAATATAAGAAAAATAATGTACCTATATATACATAAATTAATGAAAAATATTTCTTGCCATTTCAGAACGACGTCAAACATCCCTGTCGCACATGAAGACACTTCAGCTGATGCTGATTGTGATAGCGTGGATGATAGTATGAGTAGTGCGTCACATACATCACGTAAGATTTTTTGGATTCATTATTATTTGCATTTATAGATCATCTACACACACAATGAGTGGCTTTATAACTAAAACTAAGCCCCTTGTAGACAACCCTTTACTATCAGAATGAATAACATGTTACCATAAAACTAAATGTCTTTATTCTTTCAGGTTATCGAAAAAGGAATAAAGAGGATAATTTAATACGGATAATTTAATACAATAAATGAAATACGGGAGTTGATACAGGAGCCCATAAATATTGATATACAGCAGAATGCTCAGAGTTCGTCTGCTGGATTTTGCACCACGGTTGCTCACAAGCTCGATGCCCTGAGCGAAGATGCACGGGACAGGGCGATGATACAAATACTCGAAGTGCTGCATAAAGAACGTCACAGAGACCAAACTTAGATTTAGGTTGTAAATAAAGATTTAGAATATAACTTTTTGATGTAATTTTTCTACTGTTTGTGATAATTTGTGATAATATATTATATGATAATTTATATATGTTATATATTTTTGTGTCTTTTTTATATATAATATACTAACTACAAAAAAAATAACTCAATACATGTTTGTAATAATACTTCTTTATTTGTCGGTTATTCTGCCAAGATACCTTTCCTTCATTACAAAAGTAATCGCAAAATTCATCGCGTATCTGAATACAGTTTCGCGCACTGGTATTCGAGCCACAATGACCAATATCTCGAAAAGCGCAGTCATCTTCAAAGATTCTTCGCCAAGAACCTGGTGTGAAACTATTTGGATCATTGGCATGAATTTCATCCACCATACCCGCAGAAACATATGCATTTTTACCAATGTCGTCTTTGCGGATCCAATTATGCAGACAAACCGTCGCACCATCAATTTAGCATTCTCTGGGAAAGCAATAATTGGTTTGCGATATATCCGCCACTGGCTGGCTAAAATACCAAAAGTATTTTCGATAAACCTTCTCGCACGGCTTAACCGATAGTTAAAAATATCTTGTTCCGGTGTCAGTCCGTTCTTGCCTGGATAAGGACGAAGCAAATATGATTTTAAAGGGAACGCTTCGTCTCCCACGAGACAGTATGGCAGAATTCGTCCTCCTGCAACAGCTGATGGCTTCGGTACATTCATGCGGTTTGCATTAAAGTTCTTGCCGATAGCACTGTCGCCGAAAATACCTCCATCGCTTCGTCATCCGTACGCTCCGATATCAACAAAACGAAAATATAGCGTGCATCACAAATGGCCATCAATACTATACTATGAGCATGCTTGTAGTTGTAGTACGTTGAACCAGCATTGTTGGGACACTGGAACAAAATTAGCCATTCATTATTTTTAAGACTGAAAATATAATAATTCGTTAATTCGATAATTGGTACGGTACAGTGTGTCAGGCTATTAATACTACTGAACACATACTTGAATTGTTACATGTTTTCCATCGATAGCACCAATGCAGTGAATGAAATTGGACAATTCTTCAAAGTCATTTGCAATTTCGAGTCAGTCTCCTTCCGACAATACTGATGATAAAACCAAAGGACACAAATTGCTCCAAATTGCTTCGCATGTTTCTCGAATAATATTACAAACTGTTGTTACCCCAACTAGATACTGGTATGACATTGACGTCATTGAATCGCCAGAAGCAAGATACCTAGAACATTGCAAAGATACGAAGATATATAATATTTATGCAATATCAAAGCAGTGAACAAATTTCGTAAATAAAATTTGCAGTAATTTTAACATTTACAAACCTTAATGTTATTAACAAACGTTCTTTCGGTTGTATGGGCTCTCGAATAACATTTTCTTTTACCAATAGCGATCCAACAATAGATAACAATTCCTCCAATTGTGTTGCGGATATTCGGAAATAATTGTGGAATCGTACTCCATTCTCTATGGTCAGTTTAGGAATTGACACATAATAAAAACTGTGCTCTGGACGATCCTTTAGATATGGTGCTACCCAGTATTGCTTCTTCTTGTACGGTTTCTTTTTATTTTCTTGCAATTTTCGCATAATTGTACACAACACCAGTAAGGTACAATTGCACCTTTAAGGTACAATTTCACGCAGCGTCAAAACGCTAGCGGCTCTCCCCACTCTGTGATACATTTCCCCTCAATAGAGTTGTCGACAAAACGCCAGCCGCTAAACTCCCGCTACTTTTTCATGGAGCGACAAATCGCTGGTCGCTGTGGATTTGTATTTTCTGTATTTTTTAAATTTTTTCTATAGATTTAATTCGTGTATAAAACTGACAATAAGGATACGTGTCAAAGTGCGTTTAAACTGTCGGAACAGTATTTTATCGACAACCTTACAAAATACATTGCCGTCAGTAACAGCTAAAGAGATTAAGAAACGACGAATACTGGTGTTGTGTGCAATTATGCAAAAATTACAAGAAAATGAAAAGAAACCGTACAAGAAGAAACAATACTGGGTAGCACCATATCTAAAGAATCGTCCAGAGCACAGTTTTTATTATGTGTCAATTCCTAAACTGACCATAGAGAATGGAGTACGATTCCACAATTATTTTCGAATGTCCGCAACACAATTGGAGGAATTGTTATCTATTGTTGGATCGCTATTGATAAAAGAAAATGTTATTCGAGAGCCCATACAACCGAAAGAACGTTTGATAATAACATTAAGGTTTGTAAATGTTAAAATTTAACATATTAATTTTTTGAAATTGTTGATACAACTGAAACGATTCAAACACGTCTATTTTTTGCTCGAGTTGAGCCTCTCCGAACTTCAAGCGGCAAAACGACACGTCGACCTACTGCACATGTATAAAGAACATTCCAATATTGAGGTTATGTTGAACAATTTTTCTTATACATTTCTCTTGTACAATTTCTCTATGTACTATTAGGCAGGAATGGGAAGTTACAAGTAACGAATAATATTAATGATAACGGTGTTATTCGCGTTATTTTTTTTATAACTCCTTATTTCCCATCTCTGCCTATTAGATGCATGCGTAAGCAGGATTCTGCTAAAAGAAAACTATGTATAATTTGTCACAGAACTTTACGACCTTATGCACACATCTAATATATATACTTATATATTTATTACTTTATTTAAATTTCATCTTTTGTATTTTTATTAAAAGCATGGATTTTGTTGTTGTGGAATTCGACAATAACTCAACAAATGATGAAAACGAAGTAGGAATTGTAAGTAGCAAGTGGTTTACTGATTATACAAGAAAAGAAGTATATTGGCCACCAGTCAAAACACAAGAAAAATATGAAAAAGTATTAAAACGAATGGAGATGCCAACAAATGAATGGATGTTATGTTCAGTAAAAAAGATATTTTTTGAGACTGGTAAGCAACATGACCTCAATATATGTGCATACAAATTTATAATATTAATGAATTTCTGTTTGCAGACGATCTTAAGAAAGCTGAAACAAAATTAAAACAGTGTCAATATTTATCGGATATTGCTTCCGAAATTGAGCAGCTTCCAGAAAAAAGACAACGGAAGAAGCCAAATAGATACATAATAACAAGCTCATCGGATGAAGAAGATGAAGCACCGAGCAAACTGAGAGCTCCTCCTAGGCTCAATATTTCTGCAAGTTACAGTCAGAGAGAAGCAACATTCGGTATTTTGTCATTATATATTAATTTATATATATCAATTAATTATATCTCTTATAAAGTTTTTGTTATGTTTCAGATAATGTATCATCACAATCAACGAATTCAAAGCATAATACTAATATAATATGCAATCAATTGATACAATCTGCTAATAATGAATCGTGCATAGAAAGAAATCCTATACGTGAAAGAAATATTATAAAAAATACTAGACCAAATAAAGACATAAATGAAAATCTCATTGAAATAAACGCTGCACTTGCGTTCATTAAACGGCAAAATACGGATATTTGTAATCAAAACGATCAAATATTGCAGAATTTGAAGGCTACTAATAACTCTGTTGAAAGTACATTGAAAACTAATCAATTACCGAAATTGCCTTGCAGTCTGCCAGTAACAACATTTCAACATGTGACACAATTAGAAGAATATCTTCAGAACGAAAACAATGTAGATGCTCTGGTAAAATATTAAGCATTCGTAAAAATAGAAAAGTAGAAACTAAAATAGCCTGTAACTATAATAAAGTTTTTTTCTAGGTGAATTATTTATCAACAATTGGAGGCCGTGGAGACACTACATCGATAACAAATAACATACTTCGTCGACTTTTATCGAATCAAATTGCATCGTCTTACAGTTTCTACGGAAAGCGAAATAATAAAAGATCCTTCGCGTTACTAAAGCTCAATAATGCGGTGATTTTATCAGTTATTAAAGCATTACCCGGTTCTACGGAACATCAAGTACAAGATTGCATTAAGGTATGGTTAAAACATGCCCCACAACGCTATTTTATAGAGAGGAGGAAACAGTAACATATCATTATACTTAAACTTGAAGCTTTTTCTATAATTTATTCATACAAAAACTGTTGCAATATTTATGAAAGAAAATTAGATTAAAATTTAAGTTTTTTCATTTATTAGTAATAAGTATAACTATAAAAATAATAAGTTCGAAATAGCAGTAATATGTCTGCCATAAGAAAAAGAAAATTAAAACTGTTTGTAGGAAAACGGCAGTTTTATCGCCGAGTTGCTGAAGATATTACTCAAAACTCAATGCATGCAATGTTCAGTCCACAGCTGAAAGATATTGTTGATGTCGAGTTATCCAGTGCTTCTATAAATACATCTTCTGAAATCAATGATCATTCCAATAACAATAATGAAAATTCTGAAGTTTTTAATAATAATTTATTACATCTTAACAGTCTTGCATTAAATGACAATTCAACACAAAATTATAATTTTAATGATAGTGCGGTTGATATTATTGATTCTACTTGCTCTATTACAGAATGCGTTATGGAAAGGCAATTACATCCTAATGAAAAAAATGACTCTATCATTGATCGCTTGAAAACTTGGGCTGCTTTGAATCCACATGTACCACAATATTCTCTGACATCATTACTTCATTTACTAAATCATTTTTTTCCCACATTACCTGTTGATGCCAGAACACTTTTGAAAACTTCCAAAAAATTCCATGTTCAAGATTTACAAACAGGACAATTTATTTATTTAGGAATTAAAAATTCTATAATACAGAACATTTCACAAGTTTTAGATTTAAATACAATAGAGCTGCAATTTAATATTGATGGGCTACCTTTGTTTAAAAGTTGCAATAAACAACTGTGGCCCATTTTGGCATTAGTTCACAATTCAAAAATTAAGACACCTTTTGCAATTGGAATATTTTGCGGGACATCAAAGCCACAACCATTGTCAATGTTTTTAAATGATTTTGTAAATGAATTATCATTTTTATTGGAAAATGGTTTTGAATATTTAGGAACGCGATATAATGTTATGGTACATTCTTTTGTATGTGACGCACCAGCTCGCGCATATATAAAATGCATTAAGTCGCATCAAGGATATTCATGTTGTGAAAAATGCGCTGAGCCAGGTGAATATGTCAATGGTAGAGTCATTTTGAGAAATACACATATGCCATTACGAACAGACGAATCATTCCGTTCCCAAATCGATGAAAATCATCACACAGGCATTTCTCCACTCTTAAGATTAAATATTGGGCTTGTCAGTTCATTTCCCATAGACTACATGCACAATGTATGTTTGGGAGTAACTCGAAAATTATTAAAGTGCTGGATTAGCGGTAATTATAAAGTTCGATTGTCATCTTCTTCATTAAAACGTTTGTCAGAAAAAATGATTTCTTTGAAGAATAACGTTCCTCGGGAAATAAATCGGAAACCACGATCTTTAGATGAATTAGCGCATTTTAAAGCGACGGAATTCCGAACTTTTCTTTTTTACTTAGGCCCGGCTGTTCTTAAAGGAATCGTAGATCATTCAATTTACGAACACTTCACATTATTACATTCAGCCATAGTAATTTTATGTTCCGAAAAACATATTGCAACATTAGGATGTCAAATGCCTTCCATGCTCTTAAAAACATTTGTTCAACACAGTGAATATTTGTATAACTCAGAATTCCTTATTTATAACGTTCATTATTTAATTCATCTATCCGAAGATGTTTTGAGATATGGAAAACTCGACAGCTTTGCAGCTTTTCCATTTGAAAATTTTTTAGGATACTTACTTCGTCTTACAAAGAGTACAAAACAACCATTAATTGAGATTTGCAATAAATTAGAACAAATTAATTCTTTTTCAACACGAAACGAACCATCTAAATTGGATTCCATTATGTGTTTAATGCAACATAATCTGGGGCCATTGCCTCCTGCAATGTTAAACTACAAACAGTTCAAAAAGGTTTACTTTAAAGATTTTGTTTTAACTGTTCATCAATATTCCAAATCAGATTGTTACTGCATGATTAATGATCAGGTTATAGAAATTCATAATTTTTTAAAGAATGATATAATTTTAATATTAGGTAGAAAATTTTGCACTTATGATTCTCTCTATACTTATCCTTTTACTTCAAAAAATTTAAAAATTTTTGTTATTGATAAATTACATGATGATTTGGAATGTTGGAGACTATCACATGTACACAGTAAGTGTTTTGTTTTTCCTTTCAACAATAAACATGTATCATTTCCACTTTTACACACATTATGTGTATAAAAAGAAGTGGAAATGATACATGTTTATTGTTGAAATCTCTTGAAAGGAAATGAAAGGTTTTTATAAGACATATGTTTCTCCACATTAATGTGTGTAAAAGTTGATTTTAGTTTGTGATACTATTATATTTATGATACATGATTTTCTTGTGATTCTATTCAATAATCTCAGCAAACACAAAGCAACAATTACACATATATTATAACATAAATATATTATAATTTCCAACTCAACAATAACTGTATATATTGTACATAACAGTTATTGTTGAGTGGGAAATTATAATATATTTATGTTATGCAATTGTTGCTTTGTGTTTGCTGGGAATGAAAGTATATTATTTTCCATTTTTATTTACATATTTTATTTATATAATATATAAACATATATGCATATGATGCGTACGACTTATTAAAAGAAATATGTTTGTTTTTTTGTACTACAGACAATTATTACTAATTATATCTTATATGGTTACTACTTATCTACGAAAAACTGTTCTCTCAATATATTTACTCTCAAAATGTTCTCAATTTTTATAATAAATAAATTTCTTTTTAATATTTAAAAGAACTGAAATTATTGATGTATCCTTATCTGTATTTGGAGACGCTACACAAAACGTATATAAGACGTAAATGTGACGTATTTGTTGTCTATTTTAGATCACAATAATAACGTCTTTCTGACGAATTCAAATGACGTCATCGGTATGTGACATTTCGACGTGATTTTTACATTCCATTGACGTTATGTTTTGGTCATTAATGACGTAACTTATGACGAAAATCTGACGACAAATCGACGTCATCATGTTTGCTGGGAATGCAAGTTACGACGCTTAAAAAAATTAATTATAGCACAGGTAATCGCATTGAATTCCAAAAGAATTCGCATTTTCGACTTCTGATAGACTTCTGTATTCGCATTTTCGACTTCTGATTTCTATTAAAAAAGAACTGAAAAAGAATTCATTTTTGCAAGATCAAAATGATCGAATTGTAATGTACTCTTTAAGACTTCAAAAACGGTTTGATCTGGAATTCTTTAAGAATTGTTTTTCGTAGTCGTAAAGAATTCCAAAAGAGTTCCTTTCCGAAAGGTCCAAATGGACGAAAAATAAGTACTCATTAAGAATTCATTACGAGTATCATTTTTTAGAAATCTGCGCATGAGCAGTGTGACACGTTTGTTGTTACCATGGTTTCACGGCAGCACAGCAGCGCCGGCAGCCAGTGATGCAAACTTGCAGACCGAACAGCACGCTGTAGTAGGTGGTGGGGATAGGGTGGGGATGGTTTTCCGTGAGTGCCAGTATAGAGCGCCGCTGGCACCCACGGAAAACCATCCCCACCCTATCCCCACCACCTACTACAGCATGCTGTTCGGTCTGCAAGTTTGTATCATTGCCGGCAGCGCTGAGCGCCATTGTTGACATTCGAATTCCGCACTTTGAGCGATCGAGATCGAGCTGCGTGTATAATTCTGTGTTTCTGTGATTTCAAGTGCCGTGAAAATCGAGTTTTTCTTCGTCTCTTTTGTTGTACTTCTTCTACCTCTGTATTTCTGTTGCGCTTTCTCTCTTTCTTTTTCTCTACCTTTCTCTCATCTGTTTCTCTGTGTCTATCTCTTAATTCTTTCTCTTTCTTCTCTACTATCTCCATCTGCAGTTAATCGGACGTCGTGTGCTGCAACCTGCTACACGGTAAGGACATTATCAAATTTTTTTTAACCCTGTTCTTTAGTCCAATCTTCTCGTCTGTTTTCTAATGCACATTAAAGAGATGAGTTTATTTTCCCAGAATTTTTCGGAATCCGCGATCGTGTCTCGCTATAATTCTTTTCTGGAACGAGTCTTTAAAACTTCTTTTGTATTCTTTTATCGATATTCGCCGTCGCGACACACATATATCACGGGCTACGTCTACTACCGCGCGATCTCTTATTGCACGTGTACCTCATCTTTTGCGACGGCGGCGGTCGCGGTACTCTTTATGAAAATGGCCCGCCCGGTCCCGGCGAGTATTTATTTTATCGATGATATGAGACACAGAAATTTGATTGAGGTTGCATGCAAGGATGATGTTTATCTCTCGATATCAATAATTCTCGGTGACGCGCGGTCTCGTCGACGAATTTATCGTGCCCGGTATACACTTCGGCCCGAGAAACGTGTTTACATAAATTAGCGGTATTGAGTTACACTCGCTACTCATCACTTTTGCCTGCATCATAGAAAACAGCTCGAGACTCTGTTGTCTTCCGAAACAAGGGAAAGGATAAAAGAGATGTTTACGTTTTTTTTTCTTTTGGCTATCTCGCGTCGTGTTATATCGCATTTGTTTTTATTACCCCTGCGTCTGTACTCTTGAGTATTAGAAGGCACAGTCGAAATTTCTTGAAATTTTGATGTAAAATATCTTAGTTTGATTTTTTATTTTTATAAAAAAAGGAGAAAACATTTTGACTTCACACACTATCGAATAATGTAGTAGACACTTCGAGAAACAATCCTGACTTTTTCCAGATTTTTTAAAAGCCAGGAACAGTCTAAAAACCTGGACCGGTCTTAAATTTCCAGAGTACAGTCAGAAGGAGCGAAAAATAAGTGTACAGACGCAGGGTTAAAGAGAAACACTGGATCAGCTACGTCAAAAGTAAATATCACATCTTTGACTATTTACGCATAATCGATAAGAAGAGGCTTCGGTCAAGTAACTCGAACTTCATTGACGAATCACTTGCTTATAAGTCTCGATTATGAATTCCGGTCTACAAGGCCAAGCGATGAGACAGTAGTTCTATGATGCTGAATCTAGCCACCTTCGGTAGCCACCCAGCGTGCTTAACCCAGGGCCGACATGGCTAGATTCAGCGTTATAGTAGTTCTCTACTTTGTAAGTATAAAACAGAAGAATAATATTTTGTTGTGTTTTCTTATATTTGCATAATTAATAAGTTGTAACCTTTTTTACTCTTAAAACTTCATTTTTATTGCATTAAGAATAATATAGTGTTACGAAACGTCAACGGGGTTGGGAGGAGGGAGGCTCGCAAAATGTTATTAAGGGTTACTATGAGGGAGGGGGTCTGAAAATATGTGATATTACCATTACGTAATACTTGAACGATGCCTTACAACTTAAAAATCTAATTTTTTGTATTAGATATATATGTAATGCAATATAGCACAGTTGTTTCGTTTAATCATTTTTTATGGTAACTGCAATTTTATTAATTATTAGTAACATGCCAAAACGGAAACGCTACAATAACTTGTCGGAACGTCAAGTCTACCGTCGACTCGCTGAACAATGGCAAGAAGATGTAATGCTTGTAGACAGTTCATCTTCTGTCGATGACGAGCTTCTCAATAATGTACCTCGGTTTCCGGTGGGCATTGAACACGAGCAAAGTGAGAAGAACCTTAACCCTGCAACTGGTGCAAGTAACGCAAAATATGGCGAGGCGGAAAATGACCTTCAATTTAGGATTAATAACGCAGATAACTTTGCAGAAAATGTTATTAATATCCAGAACATTGACAGGGCTGTCGAAAACATTGCACAAGATTTCATGTCTGAAGATTGCGACAGTGATTCAGAAGAGGATCTCGAAGAGGACCGCCCTGCAGTTATTTTGGAAACTTTTGATTTCGTGGAGGAATTGACATTCTTCGCATTGGATACCCAAATGAAACATGTTCATTTCAATCGCCTTTTAAAACTTCTGAGAAAAGCGGGTCACAAGAACTTGCCCGAAGACTCTCGTACGTTGTTGAAAACACCACGTACTTCTAATCTGGAAATTACCGACTGCCCGCCTGGAACATACCTCCACTACGGATTGCAAAAAACTCTAGAAGAACGCTTGCAAAATAATACATTTTCCATCTCTGGAACAGAAATTATGCTGGATTTAAATATCGATGGGCTACCCATTGCAAAATCTTCTGGAATAAGTTTGTGGCCTATTTTAGGAAAAATCATTAATGGCCCTTTCAATACCCCGTTCGTTATTGGAACATATCACGGGGATAAAAAACCATATTCAGTTCACGACTATCTAACACCTTTTATAAACGAATATAAAAAACTGAACAATGAAGGATTTGTTGTGGATTCAAAACGATTTATTGTCACAATAAGATGTATAATTTGTGACAGTCCCGCACGATCCTATGTGAAATGTACGAAACAATTCAATGGATATTTCAGTTGCGGAATGTGTACTGAAGAGGGAGATTTTATGGATCGGATGGTCTTTCTTTCCGAGTCAGCACCATTGCGGACAAATGAAACCTTTAGGCGCAGAACGAATGAAGAGCATCATACAGGTACTTCACCATTTGAGGCATTATCTATAGACATGGTTACTCAATTTCCATTGGATTATATGCATTTAGTATGCTTGGGAGTTACAAAAACGTTATTGACGAAATGGTTCGATCGTCGTCGAATTCTAACATTACGCGCGGAGACTGTGCAACAATTATCTGACGCATTAGTGATCTCAAGACAATGGATACCCAAAGATTTCAACAGGAAACCTCGAGGATTGCAGGAATTGCATCGCTGGAAAGCCACTGAATTCCGGACTTTCTTGTTATATCTAGGACCGATTTTGCTACAACCAATTCTTCCCAAAAAGTATTTGACTCATTTCAATACTCTAAGTTGCGCTATTCGGATATTATGCGACCCACGCGATTGCTATGTCAACAATGCCTATGCTAAAGAATTGTTGGTTTATTTTGTGCAACAATTCAAAACCCTTTATGGAGAAGAGTATGTTACAAGTAACGTACATAATTTGATTCATCTGAACGAAAGTGTAAAGGCATTTGGCACGCTAGACGGATTTAGTGCTTTCGATTTTGAAAATCACATGCAAACTTTGAAGCGTTTGCTCCGAAAACACGCAAATCCATTGCAGCAAATTCATCGACGATTATCGGAGATTGGTCAGGATAAATCTCCGCAAATAACAGAAAATGTAAATCTTACAAATCTCAACTATCCTCAGGTAAAGAAACCAGTTAGATCCAACCTTCCTATGGGTTGTCACAGGGAGCATCGAGTTCTACAATTCAAAAATTTTGAAGTATCAAATAAAAGACCAGATAATTGTTGCTTTATGGCTGATGGAAGTATCGTCATGATAAACCATATTGCATTCAGAGGAAATGTTATTGTCGTTATTGGTTGTGCATTTTTAAACAGAAACGATATTCAGAATTATCCATGTGCCTCGAGTAACTTGCACATATATGAAGTAAAAAATGTGTCACTTCCACAAATATGGCCTGCAGACCAAATATGCCGCAAAGCTGTTTTACTAACGTTTCAAAACAGTCAATATGTGATGCCACTTTTACATCAGTAATTATTGTCGACGTGAAATCGTTTGCTTGTAGATGGTGCAATATTATGTTGTATTGTGCGAAGACTTTTGTTCTCTCGTTCCCGAGCATTGGGTGCATCCGGATCATAAATTCATTCTTTGGCCTCCAAAAAACATGAAATTCATAAGAACAAAGATGCATGTACTTCAGCCAGACGATCGATGGATCGAGTACGAATACCGTAAACTCCTGGGACCTTTCGGTTAATATATTTTTGTAAAATTATTTATAAACATAATATTCTGAAAATAAATTACCACAATAAAATGTCCTTATAAATTTAACAGAGACCATTGAAGTTGCCAACCAAGTAGAGGAGCATTGCACGAACGCTTCCACGAATGACGATACGGATGATATGTGCGCGAAAGCGTTAATGAAATCGGCCAAGAAACGTGTCACCAAAAAACCCGCACGTCTTGAGGATACCTCGGAAGAGGAAGCAGGTACTGTTAAAAAGATTATATTGCAATTTACAAGTAGCCACAAATAATCATTCTAATGATGACATTAATAAATAATTAAATATGAATTTTTCAGCTACTGACGATGACACTGACATAGGTGCATTCGTACCACCACCTTCAAATTACCAGGCCCAACAGGGGTGTGATCATTCTGCGAAAAGTGTTCGTCCTACGGTTACAGTTCCGGTACCAAAACTTTCACCGGCCGACGTACTGCAGCATAGCTCTATTTTAGGTACAATTATATTTGTATGTAGTAATATATTTTATTTTATATATATACATACGAACAATGTCACATGAAGTGTATGTCGCAAATAAGTGACAATTTCACATGACAAAAATGTAAAATTGATATCAATGAATAATTTTTTATTTACGGCTGCTACGACTATAAAATTCTCATTTGTAAAATGATCTCTTAAAAAATTTATGTAAATATTCCCTATTAGTCAATATAAACATTAAAAGGACCAATCTAAAATTTCACTACTGTACAGTGTGCCATGCCTGAGCGCGCGAATTTCGGACGACTTAATTAGTCAACTATAAACCCTTCTCATTTAAAAACTATAGCACCCTCGATATTTTAGTATTAGAATTTTCGTCTCGAAATGATCTCAGGAATCTCACCATTTACCTATGGGGCGCGAAGTCTGGGACACCCTGTATATTTATTTATTATATATAATTTATA